>ONZH01021284.1:0-41740 GCA_900303285.1 Rhinella marina | reverse complement strand
GCATTTTATATATTTGAAGAATTTTTTGGGATTGTTTTTGCTATCCCTGGCCACCAGCCTTTCATTTTGAACTTTTGCTGCTTTTATAGTCCTTTTACAATCTTTATTAACCCTTTTGTAGTTATTAAAGGCTATGGCAGACCCTCTGATTTGTATATTTTAAATGCCCTTTGTTTTTCATGTATTGCCCTTTTAACATCCGCATTAAGCCACGCAGGGTTTAATTTTAAGCGTTTGTATTTGTTCCCCCTAGGAATAAATTCTGCAGTATAGTTACCCAGTGTAGATCTGAAGGTCTCCCATTTATCATCTGTGTCACTACTTGACAACAGCTGCTCCCAGTCTATGTCCTGGAGTGCGGCCCGTAACCCTGGGAAATTGGCCTTTTTAAAGTTAAATGTTTTTGATCTCCCAGCATGTTTATGTCGTGAAGAGGTTAAACAGGTATTCCCATCTGGGAAGTTGATGGTATATCACTAAGACTGGGGGCCACAAAGTGATGGAGAGCACAACGTGTTAATAATGCATGTTCATTGCAGATTAAAAATGGTTCTGGATCATCTTAGGTGCTGCTAGGGCAAGAATCCAAACTTGGATATGGTTGATAAAGTAGAATCCTTTATTCAAATAGTCTACGCGTTTCAGGGGCTTTATTGCCCCCCCTACGTCAGGACTGTATAACATTACAATTAATGCCACATATTTAACCCTTTCAGTACCGAGCCACTTTTCACCTTAAATCCCAGGCTGATTTTTGCAAATCTAACATGTGTCACTTTATGTGGTAATAACTTTAGAACGCTTTTACTTATCCAGGCCATTCTGAGACTGTTTTCTCGTGACACATTCATGCATTGCACTTCATGACAGTCATAAATTTGAGTCAATATATTTCACGTTTATTTATGAAAAAATCCCAAATTTGCCAAAAATTTTTAAAACTTTTCAATTTTCAAAATCTCTGCTTTTAAAACAGAAAGCAATACCTCATAAAATATTTATTACTAAACATTCCCCATATGTCTACTCTATGTTGGCATCATTTTGTAAATGTCATTTTATTTTTTTAGGAAGTTAGAGGGCTTAGAAGTTTAGAAGCAACTTTTCAAATTTTCAACAAAATTTCCCAAACCATTTTTTTGAGCACCAATTCAGTTATAAAGTGATTTTGTGAGGCTTACCTAATGGAAACCACTAATAAATAGCCCTATTTTAGAAACTACACTCCTTAAATTATAAAAAAAACTGATGTTACAAACTTCGTTAACCCTTGAGGTGTTCCACAAGAATTAAAGAAAAATGGAGGTGAAATTTCAAAATTTCAATTTTTTGGTAGATTATTAATGTTAATAATTTTTTTCTTGCAACACAGCAAGGGTTAAAAGCAAGTAAACCTCAATATACATTACTCTGATTCTGCAGTTTACAGAAATACCCCATACGTGGTGGTAAACGTCTCTATGGGTTTGTGGCAGTGGTCAGAAGGAAAGGAGCGCCATACGGATTTCGGAGGCAGATTTTTCTAGAATGGTTTTTAGGCACCATTTTGTAATTGAGAGACCCTGAAGTACCCCTACAGTGGAAACCCTCAAAAAGTGATCCCATTTGGGAAACTACACCCTTATTATGTTTCCAAAATGGAAACATAAGTTTCCAGAATATATTAAGGGGTGTACTGAGCACTTTGAGCCCCTAAGCATTTTTTTACGAAATTTGATACCACTTAGCTGTGAAAATGAAAAGTTTAATTTCTTCCAATAAAATGTTGCTTTAGCCCCAAATTTTTCATTTTCACAAGGGGTAACAGGAGAAAAGCACCCCATAATTTGTTACCCATTTTCTCCTGAATACGGCAACACCCCATATGTGGTGATAAACTGCTGTGGGGGCACATGGCAGGACTCAAAACAGAAGGAGCGCCATATGGATTTTTGCAGCACAGATTTTGATGGATTGGTTTGCGGGAGCCATTGATTTTAATTTTTTTGAGTTATTGTCTTATGTGGGGGCTCATTTTTTGCGGGATGAGGTGACGTTTTCATTGGCACCATTTTGGGGTACATAAGACTTTTTGATCGCTTGGTATTACACTTTTTGTGAGTCAAGGTGAAAAAAAATAGCTGTTTTGACATCGTTTAAAAAAAAAGTTTTTACAGCATTCACCCAAAGGGACAAATCATGTGATATTTTTATAGAGCAGTTTGTTACGGACGCGGTGATACCCAATATGTCTAACATTTTCATTAAGTTTTACACATTAGATGTATTTTTGAACAGAATAAAATCTTTTTTTTATTTGTGTTGCCATTTTCTGAGAGCCATATTTTTTTTATTTTCTGGGCGATTGTCTTAGGTAGGGTCTAAATTTTTGCAGGACGAGATGACGGTTTGATTCGTATCATTTTGGGGTAAATACGCCTTTTTGATCGCCTGCTATTACACTTCTTGTGAGGCAAGAGGGAAAAAAATGGCTGTTTTGGCATAGTTTTTAAACAAATTTTTTTACAGCATTCACCTGGGAGGCCATCTCATGTAATATTTTTATAGAGCAGGTTGTTACGGACGCGGTGATACCCAATATGTCTAATATTTTTATTTTTGTTAAGTTTTACACATTAGATTCATTTTTGAACAGAATAAAATCTTTTTTGTGTGCTGCCATTTTCTGAGAGCCATATTTTTTTTTATTTTTTGGGCGATTGTCTTAGGTAGGGTCTCATTTTTTGCAGGACGAGATGACAGTTTGATTGGTACCATTTTGGGATTAATACATCTTTTTGATCGCTTGGTATTGCACTTTTTGTGAGGCAAGGTGATCAGAAAATGGCTTTTTTTGCACTGTTTTTATTTTTGACGGCGTTTACCTAGCGGGGTGAGTCATGTAATATTTTTATAGAGCTAGTTGATATGGATGCGGAGATACCTATTATGCCTACTTTTCTTTTTTTCCCTATTTTTTACAATTTTGTAAACTTTATTTTGGGAACATGACGCTTTTTTTTTTTTTTACTTGAAACTTAAATTTTTTTGTAAAACTTTTTTTTTTAACTTCTTTTTTTACTTTATTTTTTGTCCCAGTCTAGGACTTCAACTTTTGGGGGTCTGATCCCCTGCACACAATACTTCTGTATTGTAATGCTTTGGCTGTAAGTGTATTACATAGTGTAATACACTTACAGCCTGCTGCTTGTGAGATCCAGGGGGCTGAATCTCACAGGCTTCCGTAGAAGGCAGCCCGATGCCTAAGGAAGGCATGGGGCTGTCTTCCCTGCCATCGGGTCCCCATCACAGCAGCGCGGGGACCCGATGGGCTCTCACTCCCACCACAGACATCGCACATGCCACGGTCAGCGCTGACCACGGCAGTGCAAGGGTTAATGCACCAGCATCTGTGTTTTCACCAATGCTGGTGCATACAGCAGAGGTCCGGCTATCGGCCACTGCCGGATCCCTGCAGCTGATCGGACGAGCGCAGCTCCTGCGCCCGCCCAATGACAGTGCCATGGCAGTACGGCGCTGGGATTTGTGTCCCGGCTTCCAGCACCGTACATGTACGGCGCTGGGAGTGTAAGGGTTAAAAGACAGGGTTTTGGCGCGTAAACCTGGAGGAGGAACTTGGGCGTGTTTATGGGTTGATTGACATTGTTGCTCCGATTAGTAAATAAATAAATGAGAAATGGTAAACAAATACTTATAATAAAATGATAACCCCATAATTCATACATCAATAGCTCCGGAGCGGTTATAAATATATATATATATATATATATATATATATATATATATATATATATATATGAAAACAGGGAGCAGACCCTGTTCCATACCTCCCAAGTGTTCCTCGTTTTGACCCATGTCCCTCTGTCCCTCTTTGACCCTTAAATGTCCCTCTTTTTGACCTGGGGAAATAATACATAAATGTACATTAATAAATTTACTAAATTGCTCCTTACTAAAGTGTTTGTATGGTTTCTACCTGTATATTAGACCAGAACGTCATTATTTGCTGCAATTTGTACTTTAAAATATCTATAATCTGATGATTTATGTGTTAATATTTATATGGACTGAAACGCAAGAAAAATATTGCCACAGGATCTCTAGTAATTATGCTTTGGGCGGAGTTAGAGGGGTGGCCTAGTATGAAAAAAACTGCCGTGATGTGCACCGCACACATTGTCCCTCTTTGCAATTTTGCAATGTGCCAATAGTGCCAGTAATGATACTGGCACTATTGGCACATTACTTATCACCCACCATTACTGCTCACCTGTTTTTACTATTCGCTATTTGCGAACGTACAGCTGTACGATTCAACTGATCGACAACGCTGCAAATTATTCTGCAATTCAGTTTCCGGGAGAGCACGCACGTAAGAAGCTACCATGTGGGACGCTAAAGACTCCGGAGAGCCATTCCGGCATTTGTTTAAAAGCTTTCTGTGCTGACCGGAGAGAACCTTTGCCGGCACCACATGTTTTAGCCTGGAAGAGCTTCTGTTGGTACAATTGTATATTGCTATATCCATTTCAAGACACCACGGGGGACGCCTCGGTAGGTATATCTTGGGACGATACACAAAACTGTAAGTAGGGGACCTCCCCAATACTGGAGTATTAATTCATGCAAAGAGACTAACAATATATCGTGGCATTGAAGTTTGAATCCTGGGTACAATTCAATTGAATTGACATTTGCGATAAGGAAACTTACTTTTCTGTCTAAAGGAACATTGCTACATATTTTTCCTATATAAAGGAACATCTTTTCCCATGTAAAGGAACATTATCTCTTATCTGCAAATTCCGATGCAAGAGGTCGACAAGACTTACTATTTGATTTTATCTGTATTTTATTTTAGGCTGTATACATTATATTGATTTTATATCCAGATAGTTGTAATAAATGATTGCATTTTTTCCTCATAAACCAGATGGGATTGCCTATTTAATATTACCTTGTCTGATATTTCCCTAGGACAAAGTGGGTTTGTCCATTCAATAGAGCACCCAACCAGAACTATAGTGGAGTGAGCAGGCTCATCATTTCTTCTACATATAGATGTGCCCCTACCATCAGAAACCTGTTAGCCCCCAGCAAACCAAAACATCACCAGAAGGGACACGCCTGAAAAACCACTAACAAAATGGGCAACTACAAGTGTAATACTTCAAGGTGCCTTTGCTGTACAACTATCACACACAACAAAGTCTCCATCTCTTCAAACACGAATGGAACCACATTCAGTATAAGACACCACCTAACATGTCAATCCTCATATGTGATTTATATGATACAATGCTAGTGTGAGTTACAATATATAGGCAGAAGAACTCAGGCACTACATTGTCGCCTAAACCAGCATCGTCATAATTTTCAAAAACAATATGCTAAACATAGTTTATCCAGATACTGTTCTAACGCTCCTGAAAAGAATCAACATACCATCAAAATTACGCCAATAGATTACATACCACCAAATCCATACAATAGATTTGATCTTCTACAAAAACGTGAAATCTATTGGATTTATCAGCTAAATATACTAGCTCCCTATGGCCTGAATGAATTTAATGAAATGATTATATAATCTAATATTTTACTGTTCCACAAAAAATCGAACGAAAAAGTAAGAATAATCTCAAAATCCTCTATATTCATATCATTGTATAATTACACAATAGAAAAAAAAGAAATTTCAGTCAGCACATCCCAGAGTGCAGGTGCTGGTTGCTATGGCTAAATACATGTCAAAGGAAAATACATAGATTGCAACCACACACCGCTACCAGATAAAGCACAAAATGCCATAGTGATATAGAGTATTCCAAAGCTCATGCTATGCTTGTTGGATAAATCAGAGACTCTTGGCAAATATATTTTGTACAAAATTATCTGAGCCCATTCACCGAAATCGTCAAGGTGTTCTCTGCAGAATGGGAACCTAACACTATATCCTACCTGTTACGTGCCAGACTTGGCTTCCATATAATCAGGGGGTGTTTTGTTCCACATGCATGTAGTAACCACTCTGCCTTTTGCCATTTCTGGTGCTTCAAAGGCCTCCCCTAGTTCAGGAATGCGGATACTAGCATGCATGCCGACTCTATATCACTCTATATCACTATGGCATTTTGTGCTTTATCTGGTAGCGGTGTGCGGTTGCAATCTATGTATTTTCCTTTGACATGTATTTAGCCATAGCAACCAGCACCTGCACTCTGGGATGTGCTGACTGAAATTTCTTTTTTATTCTTTGTAAGTTTGTACTGGAGTTGTGGCTGCTCCATTTGGTCATGCACTCCTGACCAGCCCATTTGCCCCACAGGTTGTTTTTAATCAGTGCAACTATAAAGCCGAGTGATTTGGCATGCATGCTAGTATCCACATTCCTGAACTAGGGGAGGCCTTTGAAGCACCAGAAATGGCAAAAGGCAGAGTGGTTACTACATGCATGTGGAACAAAACACCCCCTGATTATATGGAAGCCAAGACTGGCACGTAACAGGTAGGATATAGTGTTAGGTTCCCATTCTGCAGAGAACACTTTGACGATTTCGGTGAATGGGCTCAGATAATTTTGTACAAAATATATTTGCCAAGAGTCTCTGATTTATCAAACATGCATAGCATGAGCTTTGGAATACTCTATATCACTTTGGCATTTTGTGCTTTATCTGGTAGCGGTGTGTGGTTGCAATCTATGTATTTTCCTTTGATAATTACACAATACTGTATTCTTATAAAATAAACTGGAATACATCCCCCCTCCTTCTTCCCTGAAGACTAAGGCACACACCTGTGAATATATATATATATATATATATATATATATATACAGTACAGACCAAAAGTTTGGACACACCTTCTCATTCAAAGAGTTTTCTGTATTTTCATGACTATGAAAATTGTAGATTCACACTGAAGGCATCAAAACTATGAATTAACACATGTGGAATTATATACTTAACAAAAAAGTGTGAAACAACTGAAAATATGTCTTATATTCTAGATTCTTCAAAGTAGCCACCTTTTGCTTTGATTACTGCTTTGCACACTCTTGGCATTCTCTTGATGAGCTTCAAGAGGTAGTCACCTGAAATGGTATTCCAACAGTCTTGAAGGAGTTCCCAGAGATGCTTAGCACTTGTTGGCCCTTTTGCCTTCACTCTGCGGTCCAGCTCACCCCAAACCATCTCGATTGGGTTCAGGTCTGGTGACTGTGGAGGCTAGGTCATCTGGCGTAGCACCCCATCACTCTCCTTCTTGGTCAAATAGCCCTTACACAGCCTGGAGGTGTGTTTGGGGTCATTGTCATGTTGATAAATAAATGTTGTTCCAACTAAACGCAAACCGGATGGAATAGCATGCCGCTGCAAGATGCTGTGGTAGCCATGCTGGTTCAGTATGCCTTCAATTTTGAATAAATCCCCAACAGTGTCACCAGCAAAGCACCCCCACACCATCACACCTCCTCCTCCATACTTCACAGTGGGAACCAGGCATGTAGAGTCCATCCGTTCACCTTTTCTGCGTCTCACAAAGACACGGTGGTTGGAACCAAAGATCTCAAATTTGGACTCATCAGACCAAAGCACACATTTCCACTGGTCTAATGTCCATTCCTTGTGTTCTTTAGCCCAAACAAGTCTCTTCTGCTTGTTGCTTGTCCTTAGCAGTGGTTTCCTAGCAGACGATGAAGGCCTGCTGCACACAGTCTCCTCTTAACAGTTGTTGTAGGGATGTGTCTGCTGCTAGAACTCTGTGTGGCATTGACCTGGTCTCTAATCTGAGCTGCTGTTAACCTGCGATTTCTGAGGCTGGTGACTCGGATGAATTTATCCTCCGCAGCAGAGGTGACTCTTCGTCTTCCTTTCCTGGGGCGGTCTTCATGTGAGCCAGTTTCTTTGTAGCGCTTGATGGTTTTTGCGACTGCACTTGGGGACACTTTCAAAGTTTTCCCAATTTTTCGGACTGACTGACCTTCATTTCTTAAAGTAATGATAGCCACTCGTTTTTCTTTACTTAGCTGCTTTTTTCTTGCCATAATACAAATTCTAACAGTCTATTCAGTAGGACTATCAGCTGTGTATCCACCTGACTTCTGCCCAACACAACTCATGGTCCCAACCCCATTTATAAGGCAAGAAATCCCACTTATTAAACCTGACAGGGCACACCTATGAAGTGAAAACCATTTCAGGTGACTACCTCTTGAAGCTCATCAAGAGAATGCCAAGAGTGTGCAAAGCAGTAATCAAAGCAAAAGGTGGCTACTTTGAAGAACCTAGAATATAAGACATATTTTCAGTTGTTTCACACTTTTTTGTTAATTATATAATTCCACATGTGTTAATTCATAGTTTTGATGCCTTCAGTGTGAATCTACAATTTTCATAGTCATGAAAATACAGAAAACTCTTTGAATGAGAAGGTGTGTCCAAACTTTTGGTCTGTACTGTACATGCATATGCACATAAAACCATTGGGGTTCGGATTGATCCTTTTTATTTGGGTCCTTTTTAAGGATTTTATTAATTAATCTCTGGAACTGGGGTTGTGATATTATTGTATGACCGTTCCTGTTTATTGTAATAATATTTTTTATATAGATACACACTAAATAAGTCTAAAACCACCCCCCTCTACAAGAAAAAAGTTCCTTTGAAAAACTGTATCCAATAACCCAAGTACCCCTAGATACAGTGTCAAGCCTAGTAGCTACTATGTCATGTTATATCAACACACGAGCGCTCCAGCATGTAGCTGAGCAGATAGAGCGCATCGTACTAAACAGATGGCCCCAATGACAGAGTCTGCGGTATGTAAGTAGAGTATAAAGTGGCAGCGCATCGCACTACACCCAGCCCTCTCTCCTATAACACCCGGCTGCCTAATAGGTGAGACATGTCCTGTGGATACATACATCTCCCACACAGGTTAGGGTACATGAATCTACCCATCCGCAGCGGCAGCAGTTCGGGAGCGCTCACAGCAGAACAGGGTCCGCTCCCTGTTTCCATCTATATTTCAATTTATAACTGCTCTGGAACTATTAATGTATGAATTATGGGGTTATCATTTTATTGCAAGTATTTGTTTACCATTTATCATTTAATTTATTTATTTATTTGCTAATAGGAGCAACAATGTCAATCAACCCATAAACACGTCCGAGGTCCTCCTCCAGGCTTGCGTGCCAAAACCCTGTCTTTTAAATGTGTGCATTTATTGTAATGTTATACAGTCCTGACGAAGGGGGCAATACAGCCCCTGAAACGCGTAGACTATTTGAATAAAGGATTCTACTTTATCAACCATATTCAAGTTTGGATTCTTGCCCTAGCAGCACCTAAAATGATCCAGAACCATTTTTAATCTGCAATTTAAAAAAATCTGGGATTTTGCTACAAAAGAAAAGACAGAGGATCACGGCCGCAGCTTGGGAAAAGACCGCACACTGGACGGTTTCCATAAAACCAGTGAAGCTCTTCAAAGTAGTTGTGACTGTTCACAACTCCGTCTGGTAAGCAAACTTACTTCTTTTATACCACCATTTGAAACAACTAATACCGCACATGTGGCACTCTATACTTCTTGTTTTTATTATTTTTTATTATTTTTCAATAATGCATGTTCATTAGATTTAACTATTTACTTGTTTAGCGGTAACATTTAGAACAAAAGATACAGGCTGATATATTTTCCCCTTTGGTACTCATCCAATCATTAAAAAAAACACTAATGTTAAAGGAGTATTTTCATCTCAGACCTTTATGCCATATCCAAAGAAAATGTCTTAATAGACATGGGTCCCACTTTTCTGGAAAGAGGGTCCTTCCCGCCTTACCCTATGAGATGCAGAAACAGTGTAGCTATTTCTGTACTCCTGTTTACTTCTATGGTAGCTACAGAAACAGCATAGCACCATGACCTTCACTGTTTCCATAAACCCAGCCACCTCTTACAGCCTGGGTGCGACAGCCATTGGGTCAGAATTTGGCATGACAGGGGTGGAAAATCCCCCTTCTAGATATAAGTGTAGGTCCCAAACTTGCATCTGTTGGACATTTATGGAACATCTAGGGGTCAATGAGGTTAAGAAAACTTTTTTTTTTGTTCAGCATTCTTTAGGCCTCTTTCACATGAGCAATATAGAACTTGTCAGTTTGGTTAAAAAAATATAATTTTGCATTCAAGTTGAATCAGTTTGCTCTGCAAATGTGTTCAATATTGCTTTTTTTTCCATCCATACTGCATCAATTGTTATCCAAAGAACAGAAGAACAGAGCATCTCCTAGTAAACATCATAGAAAAATGGACTGCACATAGGTGCCGTCTGTGTGCTATTATTTTTTTTTTTTCACTGACACATTGACTTGAATGAACCAGTCCTGCATGAAAAAAGGATGAAGATTCACGCTGTGATCTTCCTGAATGGACAGATGGTCAGTGAATAACAATGGCCATGTGCATCTACCCATTGAAATGACTGGGTCAGTGTTCAGTCTAGATCTCATCCAGATGGAAGCATTACTTGTGTGAAATAAGTATTTTTTATTTTTTGAGTGGAAACCCCTTTAACTGTAGTTGTATTTTGTATTTGTGAACAACTATAGACATTTCTTGTAATAAATTCTACATAACCGAATTCCTACCCCACCCAAACACTGAACCCGAACCTGTAAAGTTCAGGTTCATCCATCCCTACTGAAAAGGAACATTTTTAGAAGAATGCTACAGTTGTTGATTTCTTTTGGAAATATTTGTAACTGAAGAGTGAGTCTTCCTCAAAACAGCTTTGTGTCCTGAGAATTGTAGATGGTACAGTCTTAACTTTGTTGTTTAACCAGTTCCCAACCATCCATAGACTATAAATGTCATGGGGGTAGGGATTTATCTCTGAATGGACATTTTAGAACATTCATTCAGAGATCGCAGTTGCACGCTAATCGTGTAGCTGCTGTGTTGGGGGGCCTGCTGTCAGTGACAGGGACAGGGCACCCAATAGAAACGGCAGGGAAGAGGGGGTGGAGCTTGGCAGCAGAGCGAGACACACATGTCTGTGTTAGCTTCGCTTAGGGCTAAGTAGAAGTGAGCTTCATAAGCACTCTCACTGCCTCCAAAATGGGGAACACTTCTAGAGACAAGTCTAGGGACACACCAGGTCTTCATCGAACTACTTCTAACCATGGAGAGATGGATAAATTCCTCAAGAAAACCGCCTTAGCTGGAAAGACGGGATCCAAGATGGCGCTGGATGCTGAACTCTCGCCGTGCCTAGATCACACTGAATATTCAGCGGACTCAGACGGTGAGCGAGAGAGCGACGCTGACTCCCGCCACACGCAAGAAAACCTCCCAGTCTCAAGAAGCTTCATCAGAGATGCCCTGGGTGAAACACTAGCTGCTTTGAAACAGGACTTACAAGAGATAAAGAAATACATCAAACAGGTTGGTGATCGGGTGGAAGCACTAGAAGCGTGCCATGAGGCGACAGTAATGTTTAATAACGCAGTCTCACATAGCTTTGACCATGCTCAAGCCCATATTAACCTCCTCTACAACCTTATAGAGAATCAAGATAATCGAAACAACCTTCGTATGAAGGACCTTCCCAAAACCATACTACCAGACGCCATAATGGCGTCGGTACAAGAAATGTTCGCCATGTTATTAGGCCCTAAGGCACCTGATTACCTTTCCATGGATCGTGCCCACAGAGCCTTACGCCCACCACAGAAACCACAAGAACCCCCAAGGGATATTATATGCCAACTGGTCAGTTTTCAAACAGAAGAAAAGCTGCTAAAAGCTGCCAGAGACAAGCAGTCTATCACTTTTTCGGGGAACACCATCTACCTTTATCAGGATTTGTCACCTATGACATTGCAAAAACGAAGAGCCATGAAACCTTGTTTAGAAGTGCTGAGGCACAAAACAATAACTTATCGCTGGCTCCATCCTTTTGAACTACTGATAAATGCACCAGGGTGCAAAATGGTGGTGAGATCCCCTGCTGACCTGACACAAGTCTATGATGCTCTGGAAATAGAATCCTTGGACATTTCAGACTGGAATAATGTACAGAACCTATAAAGAAACAAAAAATGAGTGGCTCACTGTAGAAGGAAGTGCTGGTATGTATGTGTGTATATGTATATGCATGCATGCCCCCTTAATGAGGCATGCATATACATTTATATCTATATATGGGCCTTCTATATATGTATCTGTGGGTCTCCAGATATGCCCCAATATGTGGTGCCCTCTGATGCATATGATGCCCCCTATATATTATATTGTGCCCCCAGTTGCTGCTAATGTATATAGATACATGTATATATGCCCCAGTTTTATATGCATTTATCTATATACATATAAACTGACTCTCCACCCTGCATCCTCCTGGAGGCGCATACCAGCGCTCGGGCACATCAAAGGACAGAGGATTGATAAGATCCTCTGCACCTTTGTTGTTATCAACTGTTCATTCTAAGGCTTGCTATAAACATGGGTGTTGGCCTCCATTGCATGCATTGTGAAGGTTTATCACACCTGATCGGTATCTAGACCCTTTGTGTGGAGACCCCAATCAAGCAGTTGGTGACTTGCTAAACCTGTTTTTATAGCATGGGCCATCCACACCTCTGCCATATGGAAAGCCACCTTCCCCCCACTACTCATGAGGGATAAATAGCCCAGCATTTGGGGGACTAGGGAGGAGCTTTGACCACCACAAGCAGAGGGGACTCATCACCACAGAGGAAGGAAGCCATGTGGGCCCTCCAGAAACAGAGACTGGCTAAGTACCCCTGGAACTCCCTGTTACCCCTAATTATCCCCAAACTCCTGACCCCTGCAGTGCCATATCACTGCAGATAACCCCTTGCATTCCCCTATAACCCCTGTATTATAAGTAACCACTTTTAGGGACAGCTAGTAGTAGGCTTGGGAGGGTACTGCTGTAATTATATGTATTTCTGTGTGAGTGTGTATGTGTTTAGATAGTTTGTGGGTGGAATTAAGTGGGATTGTGCAGTGTAGTTGAGTTTTTATACTGAGGTTGTGTTATTGTATTGTTGTGCGGCTATATGTATATATATTTATATACTCGAATATAAATATATATAGATATAGTCTAAATAATTAGACTGTAGACTTTTAGTATTCTGTAATAAATCTTTTTATTATTTAAATACTGTATACATTGTCTTTTGTGTAGCCGCCATAGTATAGTTCAGTACACATAGTGCAGGGAACGGACTTCAGTAAAGGAAATAAATAGGCGGAGCTAGCAAGAGCCGGTTACGCCTATTTATGAATATTGATTATTAATATCACACAAAATATTAGTAATTAATAAGTCCTTTAACACTCACCACTAGAAATCAATGGAAATTTGGGGTGCTCAATTCCAGGCATACCCACGGCCAAGAAAAATTGTTAAATACAGTTAACTGAAGTTTGGATGAGCACACCCTTTATCTGGTTAAATAATGAGTATATACAAGTTCAGATGAATACCAGAATATATATCTCAAAATGTATATTTCATGAGAAAATTATGTATATATATGTATACAATATATCTTAATAATCACAAGACCAGATCTCTGCTGTGTGGAGAACCCAAATGAATGTAAGCTATATAAAAACACATATTTATTATTCAATGTAGAGCAGTATTCAGTATTCGTTGGTGGATTCAGTGGGGAGCGATGTGGAGCGGTGTCTCAGTCAGCTCCGTCGGTGCGCAGCTCCGGCTGTCAGCACGAGGACGCTGGCTGGGAGATGCACGCGCTTCTATCCTCCTCAGATGCCGTCCAAGCAGCGGTACTCACTGTGGCGTCCCACGTGACTGGCTGCTGTTAGTATGGAGTAGTTGAATTTGATTATTTCCCACAATGGATTTTTTTTTTTCAAAAAACATCTGTTATTTTCTTCAATAGAGTCCCTGGTGCATTCTTTTCTTCAAAGGGCTACCATAGGGCTTATTAGATAAGAGGTGGTAATCACATACATAATATGTCAAGAATTGAGTCAAGAAGGATTTTTGAGTTCGATACGATGATTCCGAAGGGTCTCAATGCAGAGATGGAGATCTTCAGCTTCTTATAGAACTATGAAGTATCGGGCTGGGTGCCCTTCAGGGACGGGTGATCAGGGTCGGGCTGTTTCTACCAGCACCCTGACTCCCCTCCTGAGAGGCCCCCAACCCCAATCCTCGTTGAATTACTAAGGAGACACAAAATGAAACCGAAAAAGAAAATCAAAAAATTACATAATAAAAGTGAACATAAACATAAAAAAAATATATTACATCTAGAGATGAGCGAGCACTAAAATGCTCGGGTGCTCGTTATTCGAGACGAACTTTTCCGGATGCTCGGGTGCTCGTTTCGAGTAACGAACCCCATTGAAGTCAATGGGAGACTCGAGCATTTTTTGCAGGGGACCAAGGCTCTGCCTAGGGAAGGCTGGGTGAAAACCTGGAAACATCTGAAAATGATGGAAACACCACGGAAATGGACAGGAAACAGCAGGGGCAGCATGCATGGATGCCTCTGAGGCTGCCTAATCCCACCATTACCCCAAATTCGCCTGCAACAGCCTGGTGGTTACCCTCATGACAATTGTGCTCACCCAGACCAAGAACGGCAAGGCACATGCCCATCACATGTTAGGGAAGCACCCAACTAGGTGCAACGAAGGTCCATCACCCATGCCCCTGCTGGCACTGCTCTCCTATCCCCAGCCACATGATGCAGGCATAAGCCTGACACAGCATGGCGGTGACACCAACAAGTGACCAAGTTAGATGAGGTAGCAGATGAGCCACCCAAAAATTTAGCCTGACAGAGCATAGCGGTTACACTATCAATGACTTTGTCCGACTGAGAATGCAGTGAAATGGCTTTTGTTGAGCCTCCAAAAATTTTTTTCTTTTCGGAGTACATAAAGTCGACCCTCAGCAAAAAAATATTTTTTTAAATGTCGGTACTTGCGCCTCCTGAAAAATTGTTTTGGACTGTCTGTTTGACGCTCCTGAAACATTTTTTTACTGTGTCTGTAGTTGACACTGCGGAAAAATTGTTTGGAGAAAGGGCCTGTAGGTGGCCCTCCGGAAAAATTGTTTAGAAAGAGGGCCTGTAGGTGGCCCTCCGGAAAAATTGTTTGGAGAGAGGGCCTGTAGGGGGCCCTCCGGAAAAATTGTCGTAAAAGAGTGCCAGTTGGCCCTCTAAAAAATTGCGTTTTGGGTCAGCGTTAGGCAAAGACTACAAGGAGGGGGAGGAGTAGGAGGAGTAGAGAAGAGGAATCGGATACATAAGTAATGTTAATCTTTAGCTGCTTTCCCCCGGAGATTTGAATTCCGGTGAAATCCAGGCTTTGTTCATTTTAATAAGCGTCAGCCTGTCAGCGCTGTCAGTTGACAGGCGTGTACGCTTATCGGTGATGACGCCACCAGCTGCACTGAATACCCGCTCTGACAACACGCTAGCGGTAGGGCAGGCCAGCACCTCCAAGGCGTACAGCGCCAGTTCAGGCCACGTGTCCAGCTTTGAAACCCAGTACTTGAATGGAGCAGAGTGATCGGTCCGGACGTTGGTATGGTCAGCTAGGTACTCCCACACCATCTTTCTATAAAGCTCACCCCTACTCTGCCGAGACTGAGGACAGGTGACAGTGTCTTGCTGGGGTGACATAAAACTGGCAAAGACCTTGTAGAGCGATCCCCTGCCAGTGCTGGACAAGCTGCCTGCTCGCCTCCTCTCCCCCGCTACTTGGCCCACAGAAGCACACCCTCTGCCGCTAGCGGTGTCAGATGGGAAGGATTGTTTCAGCTTGTGCACCAGGGCCTGTTGATATTGATTCACTCTCATACTCCTTTCCTCTACAGGGATGAGAGTGGAAAGGTTCTGCTTGTACCGTGGGTCCAGAAGAGTGAACACCCAGTAATCGGTGTTTGAAAAAATTCTTCTAAAGCGAGGGTCACGGGATAGGCAGCCTAACATGAAGTCTGCCATGTGTGCCAGAGTCCCAACACGCAAGAATTCCATCTCCTCACTGGTCTGACTCTCCATTTCCTCCTCCTCCTCCTCCAAGTCCTCCTCTTCAGCCCATACACGCTCATCAGTTAATAAGGACTGAGCACTGGTACCCTCTTCTGTCTCGCCGACATTCTCCTCCTCTTCCTCCTCATCCTCATCCCCCTCCTCCGATACGCACTGAGAAACAGACCGGAGGGTGCTCTGGCTATCAAGCGACGTATCTTCCTCCACCGTCTCTTGTGACAAGCGCAAAGCATCCGACTTCATGCTGAATTTTTCAACAGGCAAAGCGGCGGGATGGTGAGGCTGATAATGGCAGCATCGCCGCTGACCATCTGTGTTGACTCCTCAAAGTTGCTCAACACCTGGCAGATATCAGACATCCACGTCCACTCCTCATTGTAGACTTGAGGAAGCTGACTGACCTGACTACCAGTTCTGGTGGAAGTTGACATCTGGCAGTCTACAATCGCTCTGCGCTGCTGGTAAACTCTGGATAACATGTTTAATGTCGAATTCCATCTTGTGGGCACGTCGCACAACAGTCGGTGAGCGGGCAGTTGTAGGCTGCGCTGCCCTGAGAGTGGCAGCATCTGTGGTCGACTTGCGGAAATGCGCACAGATGCGGCGCACCTTGGTGAGCAAATCAGACAGATTGGGGTATGTCTTGAGGAACCGCTGAACTATGAGATTGAACACGTAGGCCAGGCATAGCACATGTGTCAGTCTGCCGAGTTGCAGAGCCGCCACCAGGTTACGCCCGTTGTCACACACAACCATGCCTGGCTTGAGGTTCAGCGGTGCCAGCCACAGATCGGTCTGCGCCGTGATGCCCTGTAATAGTTCTTGGGCGGTGTGCCTTTTGTCACCTAAGCTCAGCAGTTTGAGCACCGCCTGCTGGCGCTTAGCCACGGCACTGCTGCTGTGCCTAGAGCTACCGACTGAAGGCGCCGTGGCCACGGATGGTAATTCGGAGGAGGAGGGGTCGGAGGAGGAGGCATAGTACGTCTGAGAGACCGTGACCGAGGTAGGCCCCGCAATCCTCGGTGTGGGCAGTACATGAGCGGCCCCAGGGTCAGACTCGGTCCCAGCCTCCACCAAGTTAACCCAATGTGCCATCAGTGATATATAGTGTCCCTGCCCGGCAGCACTTGTCCACGTGTCCGTGGTTAGGTGGACCTTCTCAGAAACAGCGTTGGTCAGGGCACGGATGATGTTCTGTGACACGTGCTGGTGTAGGGATGGGACGGCACATCGGGAAAAATAGTGGCGGCTGGGGACCGAATACCGAGGGGCAGCCACCGCCATGAGGTTGCGAAAGGCCTCGGTCTCTACCAGCCTATAGGGCAGCATCTCCAGGCTCAGCAATTTGGAGATGTGGACGTTGAGGGCTTGGGCATGTGGGTGGGTGGAACTGTATTTCCTCTTGCGCTCCAGCGTCTGCTGTAAAGACAGCTGAACGCTGCGCAGGGACACATTTGTGGACGCTGTGGAGGATCGTGGAGGCGAAGGTGCGGTTTTCCGGCGGGAGGCGCTCATGCCAGGGTCCTGGGCAGGGGGTTGACTAGCAGAGGCAGCGAGTGACACAGGGGAAGGAGCAGTGGTGGGACCCACAGGAGGTGAACGGCCTTGGTTCCATTGAGTGGGATGTTTAGCACTCATATGCCTGCGCATGCTGGTGGTGGTTAGGCTAGTAGTGGTGGCACCCCTGCTGATCCTGGTGTGGCACAGGTTGCACAGCACAGTCCATCGGTCATCCTCAATTTCTTTAAAGAACCTCCAGACTTGCGAATATCTAGGCCACGCCACGGGAGCTTCACTATGTGAAACAGTTGCTGCTGATGCACCAGCTCTGGCCCTGCTTCTCCCTCTGGCCACACCACTGCCTCTTACAACCTGTTCTGGTGCAGCACTCACCTCTGCCTCAGAAGCACTGTCTTCACTCGGATTATCAACCCAGCTTGGGTCAGTCACCTCGTCATCCTCCGATTCCTCAGTCTGCTCCCCCCTCGGACTTCCTGCCCTGACAACAACTTCACCACTGTCTGACAACAGTGTCTCCTCATCGTCCGACACCTCTTTACACACTTCTTCCACTAAGTCAACAATGTCATCACCCACAGACTGCGACAGTTGGAAAACTTGGGCATCTGGAAAGAGGTCAGCAGCAACCTGAGAAGTGGTTTGTGACTCTGGGAAGGGTCCAGAAAACAGTTCCTCAGAGTATGCCGGATCGCATTACAAATTTTCCTGGGAGGGGGCAGACTGGGGGGAAGGAGGTTGAGGTGGAGGAGCCAGAGGAGTGCTCCCTTGGGTAACGTGGGTGGACTGCGTGGAAGACTGACTGGTGGACAAATTACTTGAAGCATTGTCCGCAATCCACGACATCAGCTGTTCGCACTGTTGTGGTTTCAACAGTGCTCTACCATGTGTCCCTGTAAGTTCAGACATGAAGCTAGGGAGTGTAGCTCTGCGGCGTTCCCCTGCTCCCTCATCAGTAGGTACTGTCTCTCCCTGCCCAGGACCGTGGCCTCTGCCCCCTGCAGTAATTGAATGCCCACGCCCACGCCCTCGTCCTCGACCCTTAGCCCTGGGGTTCAACATTTTCTGTATATAAGTGTATTATATATACCAAAAAAATAAATGGGCCTGCTGTACTGAAACCCACAAACTTGTTCAATCTGAACAAGTTAAAATATAGGTGGATAAGTTAGAGCAAAATTACGTATTTTATTACGTACCGTGCAGTATGGAGCAATTACACTGAAACTATTAGATTAGGCAGACTTGGTCTGCTTAAGTGCAACCCAAACAAATATCGCACAGAGATTTTTCTAATGTAGCTGTATCAGTGAGAGCAAAAGACCGTATTTTATTACGTGCCGTACAGTATGGGTCACCTGGACAGAAAATACGGATCGTGGTTTGTGGTGACTGGCCAGCTGAACTGTGACACACAGAATGGTTCCACACAGCTGTATGAAATGGATTTGTATCACTGAGAGCAAACAAAAGGATTTTGTACTGTGACTTCCACTATCTATCAGTTAGACAGAAAGAAATCTTCTGCAGACTGTGCCTATTTCAATGAAACACAAAAAAATTGTCGCACTTAGCTGTTTGAAATGGATGTGTGTCACTGAGAGCCAAAAAATAAACTTTTTCCAGTCTCCCTGCAAAATGCTGCAAATATGGCGGTAGCTGCACTACTAGTGCCAGCAAGCCCAGCCACAAGCAGATTTTAGAAAAAAGGGTCTTGTAGCCCTAACAAGGGCTGTTTGGTTCTTTTAGAATCACTCCTGCCTAACACAAATCTAGTAGAACACCCTAACACTGTCCCTGTATCACACTGCAGATCTGTGGCATCCAGGCAGCGACTGAGCCAAGCACCGCGGGCAGTCACTAGTATATTCCAGGGTCACCTGATCAGGCCAGCCAACCCCTGCTATCGACATGTAAGGGCCCCATGTGATGCTGGGTGTACCGCAGAGTCTCCTGGCTTATGATTGGCTGAGTTTATAGCCGCCAAAAATTCAAAAGGCGGGAGATGTCATTTCCTCGAGCATGGCGAGATACTCGTCCGAGTAGCGAGCACTTACGAGTACCCTAATACTCGAACGAGTATCAAGCTCGGACGAGTATGCTCGCTCATCTCTAATTACATTACAATTCGTAAAATATGATAAAGACACACAAATAAACAGAAAAAAAACAATCAAATTAAACAGAAATATACTCACCTTTAAAAAAAATGTGGACGAAATCACTGAATAATGAAAAATAAGAGAAGTTGAAACACAATTTAGAATATATTTTTGATCTCATTAAATATATTTTTATAGATACATTTTCACTTTTATACATTTTTGCAACACAGCTTCACCAATCAATTCATTTAACTTTTTTTTTCTTCAAATATAGACATTGCACTTGTTTTCAGCACACATCATGCATTCACTGACACAATGCACCAAAAAGAAGGCTCTTGATAATGCTTCATCATAACTTTTATTATTTTGTTCTATTTTTTATTTTTATTTTTCTATTTCTATTTTTATTCTTACTTGTTGCTACCTAACTATTATTTCACTTATTTATGACACACTTATTATAAGCCCTAGACCAGGGATGGACAACCTGTGGCTCTCCAGCTGTTGCAAAACTACAACTCCCAGCATGCCCACACTTTCTACAGCTATCAGCCTACAGCAGGGCATGGTGGGAGCTGTAGTTTTACACCAGCTGGAGAGCCGCAGGTTGGCCATGCCTGCCCTAGACACTCTGCCCAATTATATATTCACAGATCCAGATCCCTGATCCATCTCATTTTTTTTGAGATCACTCAATGAACAATTAAGACATCTCTATTTAAACTTGCCAGATCCTTAGTCCAGTAAATTTTGCCACTGAGGAAGGGGCAGGATAATGCGCCCCGAAACGCGTTTGGCGCAATAAGGACAGTTGGATACTGGCATTTTTACTGGACTATATCCTATATATATATTTTCTCACCTCCTCACCCAGCCCACATTTTGTTATATGTTATATATATATATACATTTTTTTTTATTTTAATCCCTTATCTAATAAGCCCTATGGTAGCCCTTTGAAGAAAAGAATGCACCAAGGACTCTATTGAAGAAAAGAATGCAGAGGTTTTTTGAAAAAAAATCCATTGTGGGAAATAATCAAATTCAACTACTCCATACTAACAGCAGCCGGTCACGTGGGACGCCACAGTGAGTACCGCTGCTTGGACGGCATCTGAGGAGGATAGAAGCGCGCGCATCTCCCAGCCAGCGTCCTCGTATATTATCTGTGGACACAGTATATATACTTATACCCCAGGACATTAACTTTCCATACAAGATATTGTGTCAACTGCACCGATTTTTTTCTACAATATACCAAAAGAAACGAACTCTAGAGCAATTATAGGACAACCTTTCTATCTTTTATGTCCGAATTTCCTCATGTTTTGACTTTGGACTTTTATATCATTTTTATTTCTATTATTATTTTTTAGTTACCAGCGCCGGCTAGAATACAGATTATATTATATATTCATTTATAATATTTTAATAAGAATAATAAATATGTGTTTTTATATATCTTACATTCATTTGGGTTCTCCACACAGTAGAGATCTGGTCTTGTGATTATTAAGATATATTGTATACATATATATATATATGCATCATTTTCTCATGAAATATAAATTTTGAGATATATATTCTGGTATTCATCTGAACTTGTATATACTCATTATTTAACCAGATAAAGGGTGTGCTCATCCAAACTTCAGTTAACTGTAATGTACAAAACCTCACTGATCTCCCAGCTATACCTGCTCTTCAATCTTGGACACCAAAGACCCAGCGCCAGAAGAGAAAACTGGATAAAATGACTCCCAGAAGGCTGCACATCGAACCTGAATGATGTGGACTTTATATTTCTCCGTTATCTATCTTTCTGTTCGCTATTTCCATCTCTGCCTATCTCTTAAGTTATTTTCCACCTTACAGATAGGCTGACAAGTTTTTTTGCATGCAAACAGGAATCTTATTCTTAGAAGATTACACACTGACTCTGATTATTTTATATTTTATATCTCCCCGTTATCTATCTTTTTGTTCGCTATTTCCATCTCTGTCTATCACTTATTTATTTTCCTACTTATAGATAGGCACATATAAGCTGGAGTCTAGATTTAACTCTCATAGGCCCTTTCCTATGTATGATTCTTCTCAACTGCCGCTCATTTGTGTTACTTGATTTACTAATATGCCACACTATATCTAGCCCTCGAGCTACAAACATGTGACCCACTTGGTATCTATATGCTCGCTTCCCACTAGTTTTGCCCTGCTTTGATACAAACTCAACCCCCCGCAGAAAACTCTTCTTCTTTGATAACTATATTAGATTAGATGTCTTATGCGAATTCACTGATTAACCTTGTTCTCTTCCCTCCCCAATCTCGCAGAGATGATAGACGGCTCCTTCTGTGCTATTCTGGTCTCCCATGGCTGCTATTAGGGTATGTTCTTTCAACGTAAGAGAATTGAACGCGCCGACCAAGCGTAGCCAAATTTGCCATTACCTACGCAAGGATAAGGTGAGTGTAGCAATGCTACAAGAGACACATTTCAGAAAAAAACATGTACCACGTTTGAACCACCTCCTTTATAATCAGTGGTTCCATAGTATGACACCTTCCTTAGCTTCTAGAGGAGTTTCTATAGCTTTACACAAAAACTTCCCACTGGAGGTGCGTTCGGTCCTCCCTGATCAAGAAGGCAGATACCTTTTCATTACAGGAATGATAATGAAACAAATGTATACCCTTGGTAATATATACGCCCCCAACATATCCCAACCCATATGGATATGTAACACAACCAAACTCATACAGGGATTTGCTGAAGGCACAGTAATTTTAGGAGGAGATCTGAACTTAACCATAGATCCCTCTATGGACTCCTCTACTGGTAACTCGGCAATCTCCCGCTTGGCCCTTCTCAGGGTCAATGCAGCTTTAGTCTCATTAGCCTTGTAGACATATGGAGAACCCTGCATCCTTCCAGTAAAGATTACACTTTTTATTCCATAGCCCATCATTCATATCAACGCCTGGACTATCTGTTTGTCCCTATACAAATGCTGTCCTCGTTCTACTATCTGACCATGCCCCAATTTTTTTTTATTTCTTACCCAAGCAGTTCCAAACACCTAAGAGTAATTGGAGACTAAATGAAACATTGTTGGATGACCAAAAAAAAGTACAGAAATTGACAGGTATACTAGAGGACTACTTTAAGATAAACTCCTCACAGGAGGTGTCTGCTGGCTCGGTCTGGGAGGCTCATAAAGCTGTGATGAGAGATCATCTTATATCTCACGGTACATATATCAAAAAGAAAAGGGAACAAACAGTGACTGAGAAATATGCACAGATCCAAAAACTGGAGTCACTTCATAAAAAAAAATCTCTCTGACACTATCTTAGAACAGCTAAACACTTTAAGATCTGACCTTAAGAATCTACTAAATGTGAAAACTGCTAAACTGTACCTCTCAGCGAAATTTAAATACTATGCCCACAGCGATAAAGCCTCTAAATTCATGCTTTTACAAATTAAAAAGAGGAAATCACATACCTAGATACACTCCATCAAATCTTTGTCTTCAGAACCACTCAGAACAACGGAAGACATAGCTTCCCACTTTCGAGAATTTTACCATGCACTATATAACCTCAGACAACCCACCACACAAACAGAAGAATCCAATAAAGTACAGGAAATAGATACATGGTTGGCATCACTGCACCTCCCATCCCTGTCAAATGTACTAGCAACCTCTCTGCTGCGTCCGTTCACAAGTAGAAGCAGTACTCAAATCTACACCTTTACACAAAAGCCCAGGTCCAGATGGCCTTCCTTTGGTCTACTATCGTACCTTTAAATCAATACTCCTCCCTAAGTATCTCGAACTATGTAACAAAGTATTACGAGGTGAGAAATTGCCTACACAAATGTTAATGGCTTATATCACCATTATTCCTAAGGAAGGAAAAGATTCATCACTATGTGCCAGTTACAGGCCAATCTCACTATTAAATGTTGATTTAAAAATACTTGCTAAATTATTTGCTACAAGATTAAAGGATCTATTACGGGATATTATTAATGACAAGCAGGTAGGATTTGTTACTGGAAGGGAGGGAAGAATGAGCACCACTCGCCTTCTTCATATAATTAGATCTGCACATCTGCGATCTGTACCACTTGTCCTATTGGGAACAGACGCAGAGAAAGCTTTCAATCGCATAGACTGGACTTTCATGCAAAGAGCTCTACGTAGATTTGGGATCCCTGACAATTCCTTTCTGCCATAATGGCAATGTATGGTAGTCCCACTGCGAAGGTAATGGTTAATGGCTCGTTCTCCCCTTCATTTTGCATTACAAATGGAACTCGTCAAGGCTGCCCCCTCTCCCCGCTACTATTTGTCTTGACCGTGGAGTGCCTTTTCCAAGCTATAAGACAGGATGACAGGATAAAAGGGATTCATATACAAGGAGTACACCACCAGCTGGCAGCCTTTGCCGACAACCTACTGATATTTATTACGAACCCTGATACTACTTTCCCAGCTATACAGACTTTGACCATTTTGGGAAACTGTCCAACTTTTTAATCAACTCCACCAAATCACAAGTGCTTAATGTCACTTTAGATTTGCAGAAACAGAAATCTTTTGAGCTTAACACCCCCTATCAATGGTCAAACAAATCTATGAAGTTTCTGGGGATTTACATCACTTCTGATCCCGACAAAATCTACTTTCAAAACCTTCCACAAAAAATCAAAACCTTATTAGACACCTGGGACATCCCGTTTGCTTCATGGTTCGGCAGGCGCTCTTGGGTCAAGACCATAATTTCACCCACAATATTATATTACCTACAGACTCTGTCTATTCCCCTCCCACACTCATTTTTTACGCAACTCAGATCCGTTCTCTCCGCTTTCCTCTGGAAAAAGAAAAAACCCAGATTAAAATACTCCTACACAATACAACCAACATCGCGAGGAGGCCTGGGTATGCCAGACTTCTTCTTTTATTACAAAGCTGTTCAAGGTATGAGATGTATGGAATGGCTTAGATCACACACAAATCAACTGGATATCCAAATAGAATCCTCCTTTTCCCCAATTCCTTTAAGAACTCTCTTACTTCTGCACTGTAAAGCTATACAATTAGAACTCTCTAACCCTATCACCACCAACACAATCAAATAGTGGAAAACAAGCTTAGGGCCACTACTACTATCATTACCCTTCTCCCCCTTACTCCAAATCAGAGACATACTCTGGAACTCATGCCCCCAATTTAGACCCACTCTAACACTGGACGGTAAAACCAATAAGACTCCACTCAATGATTTGGAAGATGCACAAGGAGGTCTGAGGGATGACTGGGATTCTCAGGCCCACATTTCCTCACTTAAAATTTTTCACCGTATATGCATCTAAAACATCATATCACAACTATGTTTCCCATCTCTAGTAAAGACCCGACAGGGTTTAAAAAAGAAATCATCATGAGACGAGAACCTACCGAAAAAATCACCGGGATATATTCTAAACTGATCTCTCAGGCTGAGCCAGAGACTTTTGACTACCTTAAAAAATGGGAAACTGAATTACAGTTACCCCCCAACCAATCCAGTGGTGTCTCACTTTGACTCCAACAATATCAACATGTGTAGGACTCCAGGAAAACTATTCTAAAGTCCTAACTCGTTGGTATTATACACCGGCAGTTCTCCATAAGATCTACCTATCGGTTACTCAACTGTGCTGGAGATGTAATAAAGTGGAAGGTTCATTCCTCCATGTATGGTGGTAATGTGATACTATCCAGACATTTTGGTTTGAGATATGTAATACACTCACACGAGTATGTGGATTCACAGTAACACCTACACCACTTATATGCTTACTGAGTTTGTTCGATCATACATTATACTCGACTTGTTTTAGAAAGTTATTAACACACTTATTAGCTGCCGCTAGAATTCTCATTGCTTACTTCTGGCGATCAGACAAATCCCCACCTATGACATTGTGGCTTACAAAATGTGATGATATATATAGAATGGAACAGATTGCAGGATGGGAGACCAGACGCACAGACTCTTTCACCAAGATTTGGAGCCCTTGGCACAATTTCCGTGGCTTTTCAGCTTGAGGTACCAGCTAACATTCTTGTTTTTTCTCTGCAGATTGGGACCCCTATATCCCCCCCCTTCTCTTTATCCTTACATACTCTAGTTTTGATATGGATGTTATTTACATTTAATAACTGTGCCTGTATACAATTGTTCTATATTGACATATCTTGTTGAAAAACCATGCACTTACTCTAATTTCTATGAACAACTCACTTATGTATCCTTGTAATAAGTGCTTTAATAAAATATGTTTTAAAACAAAACAGAAAGGGCAGGGACCGTATCTCGGTGTCCATGCCTTCTAGATCGCTGTATACACAGCGCTGTGTATACAGCTAAGGAAGTGATGCAGTGTACAGCCTCTCTGGGAGTAGAATTTTAAAAAAATGTGACGTTAAATGCCCCCCAGCAGTCTTGTATGACCTTATGGGGGACACAGTAGTGTAAGATTAAAGTAAAAAAAAAATATTTTTTTTTATAAAAATAAAAAATAAAACTTTGAGATATAAAAAAACGTCCTATTCCCCAGTTAAGTAATTTAAAAATTGTTAAACATAGACATATTTGGTATCACTGCATCCGTAACAACTGGCTTTAAAAAAAATCACATGATCTACCCAATCATGTACCCCTGTAAAAAAAATTGTAAAAATGATGCCAAAACTGTTTTTTTTTTTTGGCACCTCATCTCCCTAAAACATAATATCAAGCGATCAAAAAGTCATATGTACCCCAAAATGTTACCAATAAAAAGTACTTAGAAAATGGTCTAAATTTAAGCCAGGAAGGAAGCTGCATGATTTAGACTGGTGGTGGATGCGCCGAAGTTCTGTAGAGGCCAGCGCCTGTTCATAACTTTAGTAGATCCATCGCCAGCACACGGTGCTCTTAAATACATTTTAGCAAATTCCATGTTAGAAAAAACAGATGCAGCTTCTTCCCTTCTGAGCCCTGGCGTATGCTTAAACAGCAGCTTATGACTATAATTTGAGTGTTAGTTTATTCAGGAGAAAATGGCTAGCATATTGAGGGGTGATATTCTCCTATTATCCATTGTGAAAAAGAAAGTTTGGGCCTAAAGCAACATTTTCTTGAAAAAAAGAAATGTAATTTTTCCTTTTCACACCAAGTCTTTATACATTGTATGAAATTCCTATAGAGTCAAAGTGCTCACTAAACCCCATAAAAATTACATGGATGATGTAGTTTGCAAAATGTGGGTGCCTCAGGGGCAACATGTCGCCCAAAGACCATTCCAGAAAAATCTGCCCTCCAAAACCATATGGCGCTCCTTGCCATATGGTTTTGGAGGTCATATGGCGCTCCTTGCCATATGGTTTTGGAGGGGTAATTTATTAAACAGAAATATGCCTATACTATTTCTGGTACAGATTGTGTCGCAAAGGTCCTTTGCGCCACAATCTGCAACTTTTCTCCCCTCAAGCCAAGTCTAGAAAGTGGGCGTGACATGAGCGGGAAAGAAGACAGGCCGGCAGGCTTGTCTCATTTATCATTTTCAAAGCCTGTTTTAGACATAAAAAATGGTTTAAATGTAAGACAACTAGGAAGTGCCCATTTATTGTGCAGCGGGGGCCAATTGTGTAGCTCTATATTTATATATTTGATGTGTATATCTTTGGATGATTTCCCTGTCAATGTGGCACATTTTAACATATCTTTATAGGTGTTTGTCAATATATGGTCCAGATGGTCCTATTGGTATGCTTCCCCACTTGCAGCAATAATGTGGGGCTTCTGTCCATCTTGACTCATTTTTTCACGTTATGTGTATTTATTTCAGTAAAATATGGGGGTCAGTTATCAAACAGAAATACTCCTAAATTTGGCATATTTTTAGCGCCGATTGCAGCGCAAAGGTCCTTTACATAACTCCTCTAGCTCCTCTACATAACTCAGGCCGATCCACCGCCAAGTATAGGGGTTATTAACCACTTCCAGTCTGCCCATTGACTATAAACGTCCTGGTAGTGGATCTCTATCTCTGAATGGACGTTTTAAAACGTCCTTGAGCTTTGCCCCCTGTGTGCAGCACCTGTACATAGAAGCTCCATGACTCAGCTGCCTCCTGACAGCCAAGAACATGGAGCTTTAACCTGAGACCTTTTTTCCTGGCCTCCAGGCTTTTGATCACTCTGACAAGCTGTTAAAGCCATCACAAATGCTTGTACTATCTCCCTCTCATTACTGCCGGTCACAGAGCAGTTTACAACCACATATGGGGTGTTTCTGCAAACTTCAGAATCAGGAAAAGAAATATTCAGGTTTGATTTGCAGTTTACCCTTGCTATCTTATAGGAAAAATGAATTAAAAATTTAAAATCTGCAAAAAAAATATTTATTTTTAAATTTCACCTTCCTTCTGTTTTAATTCTTGTGGGAAACCTAAAGGGTTAACAAACTTTGTAAAAATCAGTTTGGATTACATTGGGGGCTGTAGTTTCTAAAATATGTTCATTTATGGGAGGTTTCTATTATTTAAGCCCCTCAAAGTCACTTTAGAACTGCAAAGGTCCTTTAAAATTAACTATTGGAAATTTTCATGAAAATCTTAAAAATGACATCTAAAATTCGAAGCCTTCTAACGTCCTCAAAAAATAAAATTACATTTCCAAAATTATGCCAACATAAAGTGGACATATGGTGAATGTTCATTAACCCCTACATGTACGGCGCTCGGGCGGTGCGGGGACATGACGCCCGCTCGCGGGTGCGGCGGGCGTCATGGCCGGCAAGTCTCTGCTGTTTCTAACAGCAGAGACTTGCCGCTTCTCACCTTCATCGGCGGCGACATCCACGGCGTTACTGATGCCGTGATCACACGTGATCACGGCATCAGGATGCGTCTGAACCCGGAAGCCTACGCTTCCGGGTGGTGTACAGACGCCCCGATTGGCCAATCGGGTTGTCTGTACACCATATGAAAACTGTAATCCTCACTGGTGAGGATTACAGTTTTCAAACTGCAATTCTTATTCTGGCCACTAGATGGCAGGCCAGGATAAGAAATGAGCAATTCATGGATTTAACTGCATCTAGTAAATCCATGATTGCTCATAAAGAAAAAAAAACAAAACACAATAGATCAGATGATATTTGAGCTTTAAAATAATCACAGAAAAATAAAAAAAAATGTTAAAAAATATATAAAAAATAAAAAAGATATAAAAGTTCAAATCACCCCCCTTTCCGTATAAAATAAATACCTAAATAACAATAAATATAGACATCATGGGTATCACCATGACCGAAAACGCCCGTACTTTTAAAATATAAAAAAAAAATTTCAATACGGCGAATTGTGTGGCGGAAAAAAGCGTCAAAATGGCGATTCGCCGTTTTTTGTCGCTTTTTTTTCTAAAAAAAATTAAATAAAAAGTGATCAAAAAGTCATACACACCCCAGAATGGTATCAATAAAAACTTCAGACCGCCCCGCAAAAAATGAGCCCCCATACAGCTCTGTACACATAAATACCAAAAAGTTATAGGGGTCAAGATATGACAAGAAAAAAAAAAAAAAAAAAGGGCAACTTTCTAATTATTTTATCACCATCTAAACGCAGGAAAAACTATACATATTAGGTATTGCCGGATTCGTACTGACCAGTAGAATGAAAGTAACCAGTCAGTTTTAATGCACATCGAACGCAGTAAATAAGAAACCCGTAGAACTGTAGCGGAATAGCGGTTTTCTTGCAATTTCACCCCATTTGGAATTTTTTTCCTGCTTCCCACTACACCATATGCAATATTAAATGGTGGCGTTGGAAAGTACAACTTGTCCCGCAAAAAACAAGCCCATACAGCTATGTGAACAGAAAAATAAAACAGTTATGGCTGTTTGAAGGCAGGGAGCGCAAAACGAAAATGCATAACCGAAAAAACCTCCGGGGTAGAAAGGGTTAATAACAATTTTATTAGATATCCCTATGCAACTTAAAAGCAGAGAAATTAATATTTAAAAAATTGTGATTTTTTTCAAAATTTTCTGTAAATTTTAGATTTTTTATAAATAAAGGTAAAATATATTGACTCAAATTTACCATTAACACAAAGTACAGTGAGTCAAAAGAAAACAATCTATGAATGGCTTGGATAAGTAAAAAAGCGTTCCAAAGTTATTAGCACATGAAGCTACACATGTCAGATTTGCAAAATTAGGCCTGGTCAGGAAGGGGGTAAATGGCCCGGATGGGAAGTGGCTAAGATCAGCTTCTAAAATATGCCCCTATATGTTTTTATGCAAGTTGTGTATGTGATATTTGATAGGAGCAATTAGCATACTCTTTAGGTGTATATGTCACCTCTGTTTCCCATGGGATGGGGTGATGGCACTTCAAGTGGTTCAATAGAGCTGTGATGCCTACGTTTGTGTTTGCCTGCCCACGTCTTATTTTGCTCTTGCACAGCTTGCACAAGGCAATGCTTTTGTCTTCCAGCAGTGTAGAGAAAAATGCCAGACGAGAGATACTTGCACAGGAGAGGAAGAGGCAGCCGAGCTGGACTTAGCTCTAGCACGTTTTGTGCCTAACTTACCCACGGCGTCAGTGGCATCACCAGATCCCCAAGCAGACATGGCCTTGGTTGTTCTTTTGGAGGTACGTGGCCTCTGCTGCTGCCATCACTCTACTCCTTTGATGTTGCTTCCTCCTCAGCACCCTGATCCAGATGCCATGTCCTGCCCAGCACACAATCATCATCAGATTCCTCACCCTCCCTTTCACTTCTATCAGACTGTGGGATATCATGGTGCGTTATTTGGTATACCTCCCCTGCTCTTCCCCCGACTGCCACAGTCGCTGCCTCCAACGTCAATAATGCAGCTATGGGGGCCGCTACTTCCACCACCAACATAGCTATGCCTGGAGTCTATAGCCTCCTCCTCCACTTCCTCCTCAGGGCAGTATAAACACTGACTGCTCTTACACAAGTCATCAACAGGGAGACTATCTGCCATAGGGGTTGTTGCAGTTTTCTTGCCACTTCTTAGGAAAATGGAAGGCGCCCCTCTAGGAAGGGGCAGTAAAGATGGGAGTACTCTACTGAAAGCCTTCTTTGGGGCTGCAAGGAGGAGGAGCAGGAGGAATACTTTGACCCCTGGCTCGAAGGCACAATGTCAAACTCTGAAGTCACTTCCACATTATCCTGCTGTAACCAAGAGGAAGAGTGAGCCATTCAATCCATAATCTCATCCTCTTTCTCGTCACCTATAATGTTGCCCCTTTCCAAAGCCATCAAGGACTGCAGACTACTACTACTACTATTACTACCTCTGGCCGAATAGTTGGTGGGGCTACTACCCACATTCTGGCTCTGGATCCTTCGTTTGGAACCCTTCCGTAGCCCAAACATTTTTGGGCCTTTCAGATGTTGTGCACTACCCTGTGTATTTGTGTAGGTGAACATGTATTTATGTTGCTAGTTTGAATATGATCAAACTCCCCCCCCCCAAAAAAAAAAAAAATTAAAATTGTGACCATGTAGAATATATACGTAAATAGACGTTTGAGGTCTGACGCTCAATTCTTTGTTAATACATACAGGTATATTGCTGCTATACCTTGTGTCTTGTAGTAATCACATATATATGCTGATTTAATTACATTTAAAAATGTAAATATCAACTGTGTATAAACTGAATATACATAAATGGACGATTGAGGCTTGATGCAAAATTTCAGGTTAATATATACTGGGGTATTGCTGCAGTAATCATGTATATATGCAACTTAATTAAATTGAAGCCCCCCCCTTAAAAAAATAAATAAATAAATTGCAACCGTTTGGAAACTGAATATATGTAAACGGACGATTGTGGCTTGACGCTAAATTTCACCTTAGCACACACTGGTAGATTACTGTCACACCATAGGTATTGCTACAGTAATCATGTACATGTGCAGCGTAATTAAATTAAAATCCACCAAAAAAATAATTTCTGTGAAAATGGGGGAAAAAATGAAAGTATTAGCTTTCAGCCACAGGTTCTGTCTCCTCTTTCCCTGTCTGTCAGCTGCCCTTCTTCTCTGTATCATACACAACACGCAGAATTCTTCTTTAAAAACCTAGCCTTTCCCTTCACTCTCCCTGGCAAAAAGCTTGATTGATTTCTGAATGTCCCTGATTGATTTTTTCACCCTGATTTCCTAAGATAGTTTTCCTGGTAGACACTGTCACACTCAACAACTCTCATTCCCAGTGTTGAATGGTGTTCTGCTCATTCTGCTAGGGCACCTCTCTGCCTGCTCCAGCACTGATTGCCTCATCCAGGCTGTCTGCTATCCAGGGAGCCAATCAGGGCAAGCCCTCCCCCCTATTTCCTCTGAGGGTCATGAGAAAAACCTTTTTCCACCCTAGTGCTTTTTTCCGACCAAAATGTGGACTAAAATGGCACTAAGTGCAGTTTTAGTGGATTCGTCCGAAACGAACCTGAAAGTATTCAAGTTCATCTGCTATCTCAAAAATAGCAAATCTGGTTTGCTCATCCTTAATAAGAACCATCACTTCATATTTCTACGGGATAAAACTATAACCTTATCTATTGATGCTCACAAAAGGGAAAAACGTATTACAATAGTACAATAGTACCTGTAACAAGCCATGCCCCTGTCTAATACCATAACCAAGATGTCCTTAGTAGTAAGGTATTAAATGATATCAAGCAGGCATCTTGAATACTGTGTGGAATTGATACAAAAAATATATTGGAAAAGAATATAACTGTTCATTATTCAATTACTTTTTGCTAAAACAGTAATATATGACTCCCTAAAGTGTCAGCATTTCCCATGAGAAAATTTAGGATGCTATAAAAGTGAGGTTATTGATTGGATATGAAAAATAAAGAATATGCATTTTTAGCACTTAAACAGTTAAGTTGCCTAAATATACATAACATGCAGTATGATATTTGAGAACTCACCCAGTAACAAGTTACACTGGGACATGCAATCATCATCAGTACAGCTGCCGCAATATTCTCTCAGTACCTACACTGAACCCATTAAGGCCAACATAATATCTCCCAAGAGGGACTAAATTGCTGAAATGATTGTGATCTGCAGAGTGGTAAAGTACACTGAGCAGTCATGCCCCAAATAACAAGATTATTCTATATTAAGAAGGGTGGTCTTCTAATGACTTGAATGATTTGTTCTTATACCAAGGTGTAATCAAATAAATGCTGCTGAAATCTTCAGGGTTCCAAGAGGGTGGCATTTAATGGCCTCGCTGCATGTCTTCCAGAAAACTGTGGATACGAAATACTTTGTTTAAAATTAAGCTTCTCATGTGTGTTGAGTAAATGGCACATGTGACAGTGGGGTAGAAAGAGGAGGTCAGGTCAGGAGTGGTTTTGCACATTTTCAAGATGGATGAGCAATAATAAACTATGTAGAAAAGATCTCAGCTATCCTCATTCTCCTTAACTCACAGCAACAATGATAACCCAGATGAGTAATAATTTGCAAGTGGCCACTTCACATTTTACATCCCTTGTAAATATACATCATACCCCCCAACCGTCCCAGATCCAGTGGGACAGTCCCGGATTTCAGTGGCTGTCCCGCTGTCCTGGGCGGTAGAGGTATGTACCGCTTCCATAGGAGGCAGAGACAGCTGATGGAGGAACAGAGGCATCAGCTCCCCACACCATTCACCTCAGCCTCCTTCCCCTACTTTCTACTAACCTCATAAAGGGTGGGGGGTGGCGGCTGTGGAGGACAAGGTTTAGCCTCCGTAGTGGGTAGAATGTAGTTGCTAGAAGGAGGTCTGTGACGTCACTGGTAACATGCTCCCTCATGGTCACATGACAAACCCCAACTGCAGGAGCTTGTGGAAGGAGGAGGGGCTGTGTGTGCCGGCCAGCAGCCCAGTGAGGGAGGATGTGCTGCAGTCCTGGAGGACACAGAGCTTCATGGGGAGCAGGTGAGGGGCAGCATATGGAGCTCATATCTGAGGGGGTAGGTCTGGGGAGGAGAGCATATGGAGATCATATATGAGGGGGCAGGTGGAGCACTCAGGGGCAGTGAGGTTCAAGTGGAGTGGAGTCTGGGGCAATTATAGGGGTTTATAGTACAGATCAGGGTACTGTATGTGGACTGTATTTTGGAGGAGGCTGTATTTAGAGAGTGATGTACCGTAATTTACATGGGACTGTACATTGGAATAGTCTGTAGATAGTGATATGTACATGGGACTGTACATTGGAATAGTCTGTAGATAGTGATATGTACATGGGACTGTATGTTGGAGGGGCTGAAGGGAGGGGAGCGATAATATTTAGCCTATAGCTAATGCTGAGAGAACTTCTGTTTTCAAGTTTGGCGTACAAGGCTCGGGTTATCTAAGAATTTTGTTATGGATTCCATTACGACAGACTATAATGTATGGTCCTTGGTAGCAGAATCCATAATGGAATTCTTAGATAACCCGAACCTTGTACACCGAACTTGAAAACAGAAGTTCACTAATGACTAGCTATATGCAAATGGACGTGAAAAATGGTGGTGTGAGGGCAGTTTAAGTAATAGTCATCAGAAGGCCATTTTTATAACCAATTAAAGTCTGAGTCTGGTCACATGACTGTTTCCTTAACGGCCAAAGAATAGCAGCTGTTAGAAAGTAGGACATGTCGTGGGATTAGGTATTTCGTTATTTTTGGGCGGAGTTAGAGGCGTGGCCTAGTACAAAAAAATTTGCCACGGCACGCTACGTGCCCCGCACATAGTGTCCCTCTTTCCTCTTTTCGAAAGTTGGGAGGTATGCAACATTTCCCCAAACTTGAGGTTTTATGTGTACATTGAATGTAAAGGATTTGTTATACTTCATTTCAGAAACTCCTAATGTCACAGTGCTGTTCAATGTGACTGCATTGCCATGTAGGCTGGCTACTTGCATCCGTACTGGCTGCGGTTGATGCGTTCTAGTGTATGCTGGTTGCTTCTTTTATGTGTGCTGGTTGCGGACTTCAGTAGGTATGTGAACAGTTCCCTATGTCTTGTATGCTCCCTGTGTTCATGTAAGAGTTAATGTTTCCCTGGTATTTGTGTCTGGTCAGGTGTGTTAATTACTCTGCTATTTAGATCTGTGAGCTGTGAGCCTAGGCCCTAGGGGATCAGTCTGTCTCCAGGAAAGCAGTGTACAGGGTATTTGCTATCCAGACAAGAAGTGTTTGTGACTTCTACCCTGACAAGTGGTCAGCATGATTATTCATTGTCTGATACACCACTCACATAAAGTTAGGGATGGCTTTTGGGTGAAATCACTCATCCTCATCTCAAACAATGTATTGAAACAAAAGCCAGCAACAGTGGTGGGTATACCCCCATAAAAAATGTCAATGTCTCACTAACATGTCATGTGGCCATGAGCAGGGACGTAACTACAATAGCCGCAGTAGCTGCAGACCAGACGACTGCTATGGGGCCCAGGGCAAGAGGGGGCCCAGTCTTAGTTGGGATCATCTCCTCTTCTACTGGAGGTGAAAACTTGGTCAAGACTCTACCCTCTAAAGGAACAACTTTTAGCAAATGAGGCAGTGGAAAAAATGGCCCTTCTGCCCTGTGTAGGGGACCTGGTTTGATCCTTGCTATGAGGTCCTTACTTGTCTATGTACACCACTGGCCATGAGCATCAAGTACAGCTTGACAACAACATCTCATGCTGTTCACAAGTCAACGTATTGTCTGCTGAGGCATGGCATCCCACTCTTCTTAAAGGGTGGCCCTCAGGTCATTGAGGTTCTGGAATACAGAGTTACAAGCCTCTACACTGTGACTCAGCTGATCCTATAGGTTTTCAATGAGATTCAGGTCTAGAGAAAGTGCAGGCCACTCAATTTGAGGTACCCCAGTCTCCAGCAGCAGTTCCCTAATGATGCGACCTCGATGAGCTGGCGCATTGTCGTCCATAAAGATTAAATTAAGCCTGTGTTGTTCATGCAGAAGCACGATGACTGGATAGTAACATAGTTTATAAGGCCGAAAAAAAGACATCTGTCCATCCAGTTCGGCCTGTTTTCCTACAAGTTGATCCAGAGGAAGGCAAAAAAACCCTGTGAGGTAGAAGCCAGTTTTCCCCACTTTAGGGAAAAAAATTCCTTCCCGACTCCAATCAGGCAATCAGAATTACTCCCTGGATCAACAACCCCTCTCTAGTAACTATAACCTATAATATTATTACCCTCCAAAAATACATCCAGGCCCCTCTTGAACTCTTTTAGTGAACTTACCATCACCACCTCCTGAGGCAGAGAGTTCCATAGTCTCACTGCTCTTACCGTAAAGAATCCTCTTCTATGTTTGTGTACAAACCTTCTTTCCTCCAGACGCAGAGGATGTCCCCTCGTCACAGTCACAGTCCTGGGGATAAATAGATCGTGGGAGAGATCTCTGTACTGACCTCTGATATATTTATACATAGTTATTAGATCTCCCCTCAGTCGTCTTTTTTCTAAAGTGAATAAGCCTAATTTTGATAATCTTTCTGGGTACTGTAGTCCACCCATTCCAGTTATTACTTTAGTTGCCCTCCTCTGAACCCTCTCCAGCTCTGCTATGTCTGCCTTGTTCACAGGAGCCCAGAACTGTACACAGTACTCCATGTGTGGTCTGACTAGTGATTTGTAAAGTGGCAGGACTATGTTCTCATCACGGGCATCTATGCCTCTTTTGATGCAGCCCATTATCTTATTGGCCTTGGCAGCAGCTGTCTGACACTGGTTTCTGCAGCTTAGATTTCTGTTCACTAAAATTCCTAGGTCCTTTTCTATGTCAGAGTTACCCAATATTTTACCATTTAGTATGTACTGGTGACTTGCATTATTCCTTCCCATATGCATAACTTTACATTTGTCAGTGTTAAACCTCATCTGCCACTTCTCTGCCCAAGCCTCCAGTCTATCCAGATCCATCTGTAGCAGTGTACTGTCCTCTTCTGTGTTAATTACTTTACACAGTTTAGTGTCATCTGCAAAAATTGATATTTTACTGTGCAAGCCTTCTACAAGATCATTAATAAATATATTGAAGAGAATAGGGCCCAATACTGACCCCTGTGGTACCCCACTAGTGACAGTGACCCAATCTGAGTATGTACCGTTAATAACCACCCTCTGTTTTCTATCACTGAGCCAGTTACTTACCCACATACAGACATTTTCTCCCAGGCCAAGCATTCTCATCTTATATACTAACCTTTTATGTGGTACAGTGTCAAATGCTTTGGAGAAGTCCAGATATACGACATCCATTGATTCGCTGCGGTCTAGTCTAGAACTTACCTCCTCATAGAAACTGATTAAATTGGTTTGACATGACCGATCCCTCATGAAGCCATGCTGATATGGAGTAATTTGCTTATTTTCATTGAGGTACTCCAAGATAGCATCTCTTAGAAAACCCTCAAACAGTTTACCCACGACAGATGTTAAACTTACCGGCCTATAGTTCCCGGGCTCTGTTTTTGGACCCTTTTTGAATATTGGAACCACATTTGCTATGCGCCAATCCTGTGGAACACTCCCTGTCAGTATAGAGTCCTTAAATATCAGAAATAAGGGTCTGGCGATGACATTACTTAATTCTCTTAGGATACGGGGGTGTATGCCATCCGGTCCTGGCGATTTGTCTATTTTAATCTTTTTAAGACGCAGCTCTACTTCTTCCTGGGTCAGACAGGGCACTTTTAATGGGGAATTTACTGATGATGTTATTCAAGTAGTATGGGCTTGTCACTGAACCATTCACAAAGTTTATGTATTGACTAGACACACCTACCCACACTGTAACACCGCCACTACCAAAGGCTCGTCTGGTGACAACAGTGGCCGATAAATAGTGCTCTCCTTGACATGTCCAACATCATTGGTGGCCATCATTTCTGCTCAGTGTGAATCAACTTTCATCAGTGAACAGCACTGAGGCCCACTGGTCCCTTGTCCAGCATAGATGTTCTGTGGCCCATGCAAGACTATGACGCCTGTGCCTGGTGGTGTGGTCAGGTACCCTTGCAGTTCGTCTAGCACACAGACCACTCTGATGTAAATGGTATCAAATGGTCTGAAGTGACACTTGGGTGCTTCTCATCTTCCTTAAATGTGCCTGGAGTTGTGTGGCATTCATCATCCAGTTTTGCGGGGCATTGTTCACAATGAAGTGGTCATCAGTATGAGATGTGGCCAAAGGACGTCCACTTCTATGCCTTTCTGTGACTTTTTCAGTCTCTCTGTATCTCTGTTGCAACCTGCTGATGACACTCTGTGACACTTTAAGCTCAGTGGCTACTTCCGTCTGAGAACATCCTGCTTGAAGCCTCGCAATGGCGATCAATTGTTAGGTGTCTTCTTGGCCTCATGATGTGAAAATGTGAACAGCATGATGAAGAGGACTGTTTAAATACCAATTTTAATTGAACCAGGAATTTTATTGGACGATTCATAGATCAAACACCTGTTGTGAATTTTGCTGTTAAGCTCCTTGTTAGAGAACAGCTAGTCATGTAAAGTACTGAAACATTGAACTGTTAGACACATGCATTCAAAAGTTTAGAGAAGGTCACATTAAGTTCACCTGTAAAGGTTAGAGTGCATTTAAGGTTCATTCTGAAATTTCACCCACAAGCTAAATATCCCTAACTTTTTTGAGTAGTGTATATCCTTGGTTATTTTCTGTTCTGTCCATGAATGCCATGCTTCCTGAGTGTATCCCGATCCGCATGGGTTCCGGTTTATGCCTGGATCCTGATTCTCGGTTTGCTTGTGACCTTGATTCGTGCCTGTTTGGTATGCTTGGGTTCCTGTTGTATGAACAGGTCCCTGCAATTGTAACTTTGGGTGCTTGGACCTGCTCTTAGCCAGCATGTTGACTAGTTGGGGACTTTCATTTAAGACACATCATCCAAGCAGGTAAGGACAGTGGTGGAGTGAGATTGGGTCTGCACTATTCCCTGCTTTAAATTCAGTTTGATTGATTGTCTTGTATTCATCATTGAATATAGCATTTGACTATTGTGTGTACTGATGTCTTGTCTGTGAACGCTTGGGACATGTTAAGTGATTCTGTGTAACCCCCTGAACATGACACCTACAATTTAGCAGAGGAAAATTGGTCTCTTCCCTAGGGACAGACTGGGAACTTAACCACTTCAGATCTGGGCCATTTACTCCTTTCCTGACCAGGCCTAATTTTGCAAATCTGACATGTGTGATTTCATCTGGTAATAACTTTGGAACGCTTTTACTTATCCAAGCGATTCTGAGACTTTTCTCATGACACATTGTACTTCAAGTTAATTGTAAATTTGAGTCGATATGTTTGAATTTTATTTAATAAAAAATCCAAAATTTGATATGAAAAAATTCACTGTTTTCTAAATTTGAATCTCTCTGCTTTTAAGACAGATAGTGATACCCCTTAAAAAACGTATTAATTGACATTCCCCATATGTCTACTTTATGTTGGCATAATTTTGGTAGTGTCATTTTATTTTTTTAGGATAGTAGAAGGTTTAGAATTTTAGACGCAATTTTTGCAAATTTGCAAAATCAACTTTTTTAAGGACCAGTTCAGTTCTGAAGTCAGTTTGTGAGGCTTATATAATAAAAAAACACCAATAAATTACCCCATTTTAGAAACTACACCCCTCAAACTATTCAAAACTGGTTTTATAAATGTTGTTAACCCTTTAAATATTCCACAGGAATTAAAGCAAAATAGATGTGAAATTCCAAAATTTCACTTTTTTTGCAGATTTATAAATTTTTTTCCTGTAACACATCAAGGGTTAACAACAAAACAAAACTCAATATATATTACCCCGATTCTGCAGTTTGCAGAAACACCCCACATGTGGTCGTAAACTGTTATTTGGGGATACGCCAGGGCTCAGAAGGGGAGGAGCAGCATCTGCATTTTCCAACATGGAATTTTCTGTCATAGTTTTTAAGAGCGATAACTTTTTAATTTTTTGCGGGACAAGCTGTGCTTTTTATTGGCACCATTTTAGGGTACATCCATCTTTCTGATCACTTTTTAATCTAATTTTTGGGAGGTTAAGTCACAAAAAAGCAGTTTAGGGGCATTTTTCTATATTTTCTTTTTACACCGTTCACTTGATGGGGTAGATCATGTGATACCAAATATGTCTATGTTTTATTTTATTTTTTTAAGTTTTACTGAATAAGAGCATTTTTAGAAAAAAAAATCATGTTTTTGTGTTGCAATTTTTTAAGAGCCTTATTTTTTTTTCCATTTTTCTGGCTATGATCTTGTATGGGGGCTCATTTTTTGCGGGATTGCAGGATGAGGATTGCGGGTCATTTTTTTGCTACCATTTTGGGATACATACAACTTTTTGATTGTTTGATATTATGTTTTTTGGTAGGTGAGGCGACAAAAAAAAAGCTGTTTTGGCATAATTTTTATTAGATTTTTTTTACGCTGTTCACTTGATGGGGTAGATCATGTGATATTTTTATAGAGCCGGTCGTTGCGGCCACGGTGATACCAAATATGTCTATTTTATTTATTTATTTTTATTTGTAACATTTTTTTAATGACATATTTGTTGGAAAATTATTTTTTATATGTGATATATTTTTTTTTTCCATAATACTCTTTATTTTATTTTTTTCTATTTTTTTTTACACTTTGTGTCCCCCATACGGTCATACAAGACCTCTGGGGGACATTTAACTTTTTTTTTTTTTCACTATTGATTTCTCCTGTAACTGGGGCTGACATAGTAGCCCCAGTTACAGTGGAAATACATCCCCAGAGAGGCTGTACAGCATCATACAGCGCTGTAGAGCATCAGTGCAGGGCTGATCGGGTCTATGAGAGACCCTGCAGCTCCTGCATGCTCCCGGCCCCGGCGATCACGTGACCCGCAGGCCGGAACAGGAATCGCACATAGCACTTGCTGATCTGTATACACAGTGCTCGGTGAGCGCTGTGTATACAGCGATCTACAAGGCAGGGACCCCTGAGAACGGTCCCTGCCTTCTCTATGGGGTACCCTGCTGTCAGTGACAGCAGGTACCCCACTGTGCAGCTGCGCGATTAGCGTGCAGCTGCTATCTCTGAATGGACGTTCAGAAAGGTTATAGTGGCCCTGTTAAAAAACTAAAATTGGCCCAAATTGACAGAAGGCAGAGTCAACACAAGTAGACACAGCCAGCAATACCACATTGCAGTACATTATACCACCACAGTCAAACTATTGCATCACAAAATCCTGTCCCAGCAGCACAAAATACCTCCCCATAAACTGCCCCTCTGTGGTGGCTAGCTCTCCTCCTATTCCAGTTGCCTTAAGATGGCTATACACACTGGCGTAACTATAGCGGTCGCAGTCGCAGACTGGGTGCAGTGCAGTGCATCTTATAAAGGGAATAATAGTGAGCACTTCCATAATGGGAGAGAAGTGCTGTGAGCACTGTATAATACTTACCTCTCTTCCTGCTCGCTCTTCTCAGGGCCCGCACTGCTGTGTCCTGGCTGCCTGCAGCGTCAGGACGTACAGAGCACACTCTGACCTGACGCTGCAGGAGGTCAGATGACTGTAGCACGTGCCCTGAGAAGAGAAGTTAGCCAGAACAGGGAGATTGGTGGCAGGAGAGGTAAGTTACTTTATTATTTTACAGTCTGATCTGAGGTCTGATATGGAGGTCTAATGGGGGGGTCTGAAGAGGTCTCGTTGAGGGTCTGGAGCTCTGACTGGGGGTCTGGAGAAGTCTAATGGGGGTCTGAAGGTATAACTGGGGGTCTAGAGTGGTCTGATGAGGGGTCTGGTGGTCTGACTGGCATACCTCTCAACTATCCCGGATCCTGCGGGACAGTCCCGGATTGCAGTGGCTGTCCCGCTATCCCAGTACAGGGAGCTATGTCCCGGTTTCTGGCAGCTGTCCCTGCGTCCATAGGATGCAG
>ONZH01021283.1:0-30900 GCA_900303285.1 Rhinella marina | reverse complement strand
AGCCTTTCTAAACACAATTGAATCTGTCCCATCATGAGAAAGTCCCCCCAAGGAGTCCCCACTGTAACTTGCTTCCCATACAACTACCTCACCCCCCGACACCTGTGTCTCGTCATTGTCCACCACCTCCTCAGACAACACTGGTAAATCCCCACTGTCAGCACACGGAGACTGCAAAAGGTCTTGCAAATTGGGGCAGAGAATGTTCTGGGGTAGCACATCAGAGAAGGGGTGACTATGGGGTTCCAGGGAGTATGTGACCACATGCAATCTCCATCTAAAAAGTCATACTGAGGCTCACCACCATGCTTTACACTGCAATCTTCTTACTGAGGCTCACCACCATGCTTTACACTGCAATCTTATTGACAGACAATCAGGGGTTCACCGCCAGGTTGTCAGGCAGCATTATTAAGTGGGTCACCATTACCGTGTCCCTGAAAAGTGCCTTGGGGTCATCCCCAGATTATTGGCCAGATTTAGAAAAAAATGGTGCAATTAGGGAGCCTCAGAGGCATCCATGCATGCTGCCCCTGCTGTTTCCTGTCCATTTCCGTGGTGTTTCCATCATTTTCTGAGGTTTCCAGGTTTTCACCCAGCCTTCCCTAGGCAGAGCCCCGGTCCCCTGCAAAAAATGCTCGAGTCTCCCATTGACTTCAATGGGGTTCGTTATTCGAAACGAGCACCCGAGCATCGGGAAAAGTTCGACTCGAATAACGAGCACCCGAGCATTTTAGTGCTCGCTCATCTCTATTTATAATTGAAAAGCAAATTACTGTGCAAAATGCCCTAACCATTAAAACCACTCACAGGGAGGGTGACTAATGCCAATTCTGTAAAGTTAGCAGGGTGTGCACCAACCACTGCCATACACTAATCATCAATACTTTTGTTTTATTTCACGACCTAGCCTGGTCTTCGTAGATACAGCACTATTGTCTACCTAATTAGTCACTTGCCACTGGGCTATTAAAATGTTAACCACTGCCCCTCAACATGTTTCACCAGTGACCTGGCTTCATCAGGGATCACAGACAGCAATAGTAGGTAGTGCTACTGTCAGAGGTTTTATAAGGCCTTTCTCCACCCTCTAATTTACTCTTACCAATCGTCTGGCTGTTTGTATTTCACTACAAGTACAGGACCTTCCTGAAAAAACAAAAAGCCAATGAGCGGCCTTTCTCCACCCTCTAATTAACACTTACCAATCGTCTGGCTATTTGTATTTCACTACAAGTACAGGACCTTCCTGAGAAAACCAAGAGGCCAATGAGCGGCATTGGCATTAGTCCCCCCCCCCCCCTGTGAGTGGTTTTAATGGTTAGGGCATTTTGCACAGTAATTTGCTTTTGAATTATAAAACAAACAAAAGTTATGTTTTAATCTTAATTACTTTAGTTCGGCGGCAAGTTGGGGTCTTTGTGGCATAAGAGCCATTTGTAAATAATTACCTCTGCAAGATCAGCACATTCCTGTCCAGAAATCCTCTGTGCTGCTGGGAGGACCCTGGTATGTAAGGACTCATGCACATGGCAGCTGTGCGACCGTTCCGTGCATTCAGAACCACAATTTGCTGTCCCCAATGCATGGGCAACATCTGTGCAGTGGGCGGGATGGATTGAGACCCTTTCAACTTGAATGGGTCCGTGATTCATCCGCACATAAAAAAAATAAAACGTTCTATTTTTTTTTTTTTTTTTTTTTGTGGTGCACAGGAACGGACAGAAAACACATGGAAGCACTCTGTAGTGCTTACATAGCCTTCCCATCCCTGCCTCCGTTTCACACCGCACTGTATCTCTGGGATTGTTGACCCATTCAAGTGCCGTATGCATGAGCCCTAACTCTCATCCTGTTACCTCCACAAGATCAGCACACTCCTCTCCTGAAATTCTCTGTTCTGCTGGGGACCTGATGCTTCCACTATGTAACTCTCAGCCTGTGACCTCCACAAGATCAGCACACTCCTTTCCTAAAATCCTCTGTGCTGCTGGGACCCTGCTCCTCCCACTATGTAGCTCTCATTCTGTGACCTCCACAAGATTAGCACACTCCTCTCCTGAAATTCTCTGTGCTGCTGAGGACCCTGCTCCTCCCAGTATGTAACTCTCATTCTGTGACCTCCACAAGATTAGCACACTCCTCTCCTGAAATCCTCTGTGCTGCTGGGAGGACCCTGCTCTTTCTACTATTTATTTCTTAGTCTGTGACCTCCACAAGATCAACACACTCCTCTCCTGAAATCCTCTGTGCTGCTGGGAGGACCCTGCTTCTCCCACTATGTAACTCTAAGCCTATAACCTCCACAGACCACAAGATCAGGACACTCCTCTCCTGAAATCCTCTGTGCTGCTGGGAGGACCCTGCTCCTCCCACTATGTAATTCTCAGTCTGTGACCTCCACAAGATCAGCACACTCCTCTCCTGAAATCCTCTGTGCTGCTGGGACCCTGCTCCTCCCACTATGTAATTCTTAGCCTGTGACCTCCACAAGATCAGCACACTCCTTTCCTAAAATCCTCTGTGCTGCTGGGAGGACCCTGCTTCTCCCACTATGTAACTCTAAGCCTATGACCTCCACAGACCACAAGATCAGCACACTCCTCTCCTGAAATCCTCTGTGCTGCTGGGAGGACCCTGTCCCTCACACTGTGTAAGCCTATGACCTCCACAAGATCAGCACACTCCTTTACTGAAATCCTCTGTGCTGCTGGGGACCCTGTTCCTTCCACTATGTAATTCTCAGTCTGGGGCCTCCACAAGATCAGCACACTCCTTTCCTGAAATCCTCTGTGCTGCTGGGAGAACCCTGCTTCTCCCATTATGTAACTCTCATCCTGTGACCTCCACAAGATTAGCACACTTGTCTCCTGAAATCCTTTGTGCTGCAGGGACCCTGCTCCTCCCACTATGTAATTCTCAGCCTGTGACCTCCACAAGATCAGCACACTCCTCTCCTGAAATTCTCTATGCTGCTGGGGACCCTGTTCCTTCCACTATGTAATTCTCAGTCTGTGGCCTCCACAAGATCAGCACACTCCTTTCCTGAAATCCTCTGTACTTCTGGGAGGACCCTGCTCCTCCCACTATGTAATTCTCAGCTTATGACCTCCACAAAATCAGCATACTCCTCTCCTGAAATCATCTGTGCTGCTGGGTGGATCCTGCTCTTTTCACTATTTAATTCTCAGTCTGTGACCTCCACAAGATCAGCACATTCGTCTCCTGAAATCCTCTGTGCTGCTGGGACCCTGCTCCTCCCACTATGTAATTCTCAGTCTTTGGCCTCCACAAGATCAGCACACTCCTCTCCTGAAATCCTCTGTGCTGCTGGGAGGACCCTGCTCCTCCCACTATATAATTCTCAATCTGTGACCTCCACAAGATCAGCACACTCCTCTCCTGAAATCCTCTGTGCTGCTGGGACCCTGCTCCTCCCACTATTTAATTCTCAGTCTTTGACCTCCACAAGATCAGCACACTCCTCTCCTGAAATCCTCTGTGCTTTTGGGACCCTGCTCCTCCCACTATGTAATTCTCAGTCTGTGACCTCCACAAGATCAGCACACTCCTCTCCTGAAATCCTCTGTGCTGCTGGGAGGACCCTGCTCCTCCCACTATGTAATTCTCAGCTTATGACCTCCACAAAATCAGCATACTCCTCTCCTAAAATCCTCTGTGCTGCTGGGACTCTACTCCTCCCATTATGTAACTCTGAGCCTATGACCTCCACAAAATCAGCACACTCCTCTTCTGAAATCCTCTGTGCTGCTGGGGACCCTCTTACATGTGAGGCCAGCTGCTCTAAACAAAAGAAAAAGAAGCTGAGTAATCAGCAAAATGTGGTGCACTCACTGCCCAGTGGTTTTGACATGTATTGCAGTTTTTTAGAGTTTAGTTACAATCTTGCGATATAATGTTGTTTTGCTGTCAGGACAAAACTGGCACCACTCTGAGTTTGGAGATAAGTTAAGAGTGGACGCATCTGTATATAGCAGAGTTAAAGGGGTTGTCCGGGTTCAGAGCTGAACCTGAATCCTTCTTCCCCCACTCAGCCCCTCTGACATGAGAAGCAGAGCATTTTTATACCCTGATGCTCTCCCTTGCCCTGTGCTGAATTTCGCACGGCAAGGGCTTTTTCTGCAGATCCGACATATCGGGTCTCTGCTAGGCGGTGGCTTCTGCTTAGCAATGAGTATGGTGACGTCATCGGCACTAATGGGTAGCCTTTAGCGCTGCCCTAACCCTGACCGCCCGTTAGTGCCGGTGACACTGCTAGTTGGAAGCTATAGGGAGGTCCTGACAAGTCAGCAGGTCCTTACAAAAGCCCACAGTCATATAAATATATACACACATACAAGTATTACACACATTGTGTGTATATATATACACACACATTACACAATCATATATACTATACATATAGTTCACACACATATATACAATTTACTGTATACATTTACTCGGTCATACTGTAGATGTAATTCACATATATACAGATGCATTAGACAATTACATACATATATCACACACATACATATGTACAGAATACAGTACACTACACAGACATATATACATATAGGTAAACACACACATATTACACTGGCACACACTTACCTTCTGTGCAGGTCTCCAGGTTACACAGAAGAGATGGTACGACATCTCCTCTGCAGGCATTGCAGCTGGCTGTCTTCCCCTCTTCCTCTGTCCCGACTGCTGTACATGGATTACAGCAGAGAAGGAGGCAAACAGTGCAGCCCCTGTGGACATGTTGTAGGCTGTTGCCTGATGCATGGGACATCTCTTTAAAGAATGTGGCCCTTGCTGGGAGGAGGAAGGGGAAGGGGGGAGCCGAGCACAGCCTGCACAGAAGAAGCAGGGAAGTGAGCTGGAAGGCGGAGCCAGAGGCAGAGGCCCTGGCAAGGACTGTAGATGGAGCTGCTGTACTAACTGTAATAAGGGGGCGGGGCCATTCCTCCACAGCCGGGCCCCCTTCCCCCACGGGGCCCCATAGCAGCTGCGTGGTCTGCCTCTATTAGAGGTACGCCACTGGACATAACTATTCAGACCCTCTGCTATGACACTTGAATTTAGCACTGGAGGGCCTCCCATTTCTCTTGATCATCTTCGAGATGCTTCTACACTTTGATTGGAGACCACCTAAATTTGGTTTATTGGACATGATTAGGAAAGATATATAAAAAAGATATATCCTGTCTATATAAGGTCTCTCCATAGACAATGCATATCAGAGCAAATATCAAGCCATGAGAAGGAAAGAACTGTCTGTAGAGTTCAAAGACTTGATTGTGTGGAGCCACAGATCTGGAGAATAGTACAAAAAAACTGTACTCCACTGAAAGTTCCCAAGAGCACAGTGGTCTCCATAATTCTTAAATGGAAGACATTTAGAACAACTAGGGCTCTTCCTAGAGCTGGCTGTCCCACCAAACTAAGTTATCAGGGGAGAAGGCCCTTGATAAGAGAAGTGACCAAAAACCCAATGGTCACTCTAGCTGAGCTCCAAAGATCCTGTGTGCAGATGAGAGAAACTTCCAGAAGCAGGGAAGGTCAAACATCACTGCAGCATTTCTCCAATCTAGGCTTTATGGCAGTGGCCAGAAAGAAGCCTCTCCCAAGTAAAAGACACATGGGACCTTTCAAAAAAGCACCTAAGGGACTCCCAGACTGATAAACAAGAATCTCTAGTCTGATTAAACCAAGATTAAACATTTTGGTCTGAATTCTAAGCATCATGTTTGGATGAAAACCAGGCACTGCTCATCACCTATTCTATACCATCCCTACAGTGAAGCATGGTGGTAGCTGCATCGTGCTGTGGGGTGTTTTTCAGCAGCTGGGACAGGGAGACTGGTCAGAGTTGAGGGAAAGCTGAATGGAGAAAATACAGTGATATTCTTGATAAAAAAACAGATCCAAGACAATAACAATGACCCTAAGCACACAACAATGACAACACAGGCGTGGCTTAGGGACACCTCTATCTTGAGTGGCCCATTTAGAGCCCTGATTTGAACCCAATTGAGACCCATGTCTCTGGAGAGACATGAAAATGGCTGTCCACCAATGGTCCCCATCCAAACTCTCAGAGCTTGAGAGCATCTGCATGGAAGATTTGCAGAAAATCCCCAAACCCAGGTGTGCAAACCTTGTGGCATTATGCCAAATAAGATTGGAGTCTCTTATCACTGCTAAGGATGATTCAACTAAGAACTCAAGGGTCTAAATACAGTGCTTGTGTCAACGCTCAATTTTAGTTTTTCCTTTTCAATAAAATAGTAGCTATTCTGTTTTCACTTTGTCATTTTGGAGAATTGAGTGCAGAATGGAATGATGGGGGACATTTTGAAGTTTTTTTTTAATTTCTGCAGAAGGCTGCAACATAACAAAATGTGAAAACGTGAAAGGGACTGAATACTTTTCAAATACACTGTATGCTTTGCTGAGTTTCCAACCTTGGTTGATTTTGAGGGAAGCTAGGTCGCACCTATACCTGAGGGTCATGTTGTAGTTTTCAATGGTATCATCTTGAGGTACATAAAACTTTTTGACGGCTATTGAATCTTGTTTAGGCAAGGTGCTGGTTCACCTAAGAGAGACCAACTGTGTATGGAGCTTTTTACCAGTGCTATATGATATGGAGACTTATTGGAAATTCTCCAAAGGAAAAAAAATATGCAAGAAGGTATCTTCCATGCTAAGAGAACCATCTCGCTAGTGCCACCTTCTGGAAATGGCTCCCTATAAGAAAAAGTCTGACTTTTTAACAAGCCTTTAAACATGACAGGGGAAAATAGCCAAGCCAAATACAGATGGGTATGTGGCTTCTCTTTTTTCCCTTGTTATGTTCCAAGGCTTGTTAAAAAGTCATACTTTGACTCATAGGGAGCCACTTCCAGAAGATGGTACTATCAAGATTATTCTCTTATGAAATGCATAAAATTTTCATGCATATGAAATTTTGTGGAAAGAACAAAACCAACAATTTTTCAATTTTTATGATGTTCACCGTATGGGATTAAAAAAATATATGTTTATTGTGCTGATCATTGCAAATTTGGTGATGCCAATTGTGCATAGTTATATTTTTTATATACTGTATATGAGAAAGGTTCTCAGGAGAAAGCTGAAGTATTGCATGGACATGGAGCAATTAACACTTCACTATTTTTTTTATCTTATTTGGGAGTGCTGTGCTTTTCTTATTGAAGTGGACCACTCTTTCTTGGACCTTGTCACTGGCACACAGATATTTTATCTATTGGAAGTACTGCTACCTTCGACATACACTTCTCAAACAAAATAACTCCTTTTGAAGAAACTCCTCAACATTGAAATTGCAACACCAAGAAAGACAAGCTGTTATATTATGTAATTCGAGGAAGTAGCAGGTGTCGCTAATATCTGCAAATGATCACATTTTCAAGCATCCAGCTCCAATCTGTGGCTTGTGGGTGGGGAATAAATGCCATATTGATAGCAAAGTTTTTTAGTCATGTGGGATGATCAAGTGATATTTCCTGTTCAGTGACATGCCAGTTATCGCCACTTGTCACAATCTTAGAGGGACAGAATCCTTGAACTGAGACACCTTGGTTTATCGCTCCGTCAGATTGCTAAGCGTCAATGCCAAGATGTCAGCACTGTCCAACATTGCAAGTCTCAGTGATTGGGAGAACAATGATGAACTGCAATGATAGTCAAGAGATGCACAGAGGCAAACTGGACAGGTCATCTGATTAAAAGAATGGAGAGTAGTGATCTATTTCATACTGCAAGTGAAATTGGACGTCCAATCCCAAGCCTAGAGCAGCAGTGTTTACACAACCTACAGTATCAGAAGACATTTGAACGACATTGGTCTATTGACCTTAAAAGCTATCATGGTGCACAGCAAGACGGCAATAGAATGGAGGTCTATCCTCTTCAGAGATGTGTGCCAATTCTGTCTCAAATGCAATAATAACTGGAGATTGTTTTGAATACCATGTGAGCAATACCATAAAGAGGTCTTCACAAGGGAACGTCCTCTTCCTCCTCCTCCTCCTCCTCTGCCACGGGACTTTCTACTTGTGGGTCCCCAACAGCTACAGGGCGTGCATCAAGATATATTAATTATTTTTTTCTTCCGCCATCATCACCTGTTGCTTGAGCGTTTGTTCTACAGTAGAAGTTTTCGCTACTGACATATTTTGTTGCCTCTTTGAGGGGTTCCCTGATGATGATATGTTATAGCGTGACCTCCAAACAACACATGTTCCCTGGTGAGGTGGACTGGTGCATGATAAAATCATTCACACCTTTACACTACTCATACACTACTCATACAGACACTCAAGCATGTGCAAAGTGGAATTTCATCAAGCTTAAACATGACAGATTAAGTGGTGTAATGGCAGACTGTTCTGTCCCTGCAAGTCCAGGAGGGCTCGCCTCTGCTGCAAAAGACATTGACCCAAGTGGGCTGTGAAAGACACATACATGTATCATTTCCAGTAACATCTGCTCCAGGTGTCCACCAGGGTGTGTACCTTGCCGCACAGAGACAAGTATGCTTAGAGCACTTTACAGCAGTAGCTAGTGAGGAACAAAGAGATGCAATCTAAATTTCTCCAGCCTGTGATCCAGTTAGTAAGCAGTGAGACGTGGTTTGTGGCTTGGTTATGTGTCTTGGAGATCTCATGGTGTGAGGCACTCTGCACTATATACTGCATCTGATTCTGTGTTACATGATAATGATGGGCCTGCTGTAATATCCTAAAGTGGCCCTGGAGCCTGTGCAAAGAGCCACCGTGGGAGCTAGAGGGAAGGGTGGGAGTGGTAGTGGCACTGATGCGATGTTGTTGTATCACGGTGTCCTACCTCAGGCTGTCACTCTTTGGGGTCCAATGAAGTGAAATTATAAAACCGAATAATGAGGACAGAGTTAAACGGAACACAGTCTTTTTTTTACTAAATGCATTGTACAACTTGGAATACATACAGCAGCAGGTTTGAAGTGCAATTCTTCCCTTGCACCAGCTGAGGAGGTATGGTGGTTGGTTGGGTGGCTACAGTTCTGCACTTAGATAATGCAGGCCTTGTGGTTGTTTGGCGATGGGTGGCTTAGCTGTCTTTAAAGCTGTACTGTATTTCGCCGATCAATCTGCTCTCTGGAATTTCAAGGGTATACTTGAGGCTGTCCTTAGATTTCGTTCTGGCAGAAGGGTATCTAGTTCCTGAACTTCTCTAATTGGGAAAAGATATGTTTCGTGGGAGTTGATGCTCTACGAGCTACTTCCCAACTCCCCACAATCAGAACAGGACCTCTCACGTTTCCTCTTCTACTAGCACTGGCTCACTACTCTGGGACTTCCTCTCCTTGCTGGAAGTCATACCAGCCCACTCCTACCAAGAGAGGAGAAACCGGGTGGTTAGCCCTGTTCCAGACAACCATTGCCAACTATTACTTCCCCTTTCTGGATTAAGTGGCATAGCATGAAAATGCATAACATTTCATATAAAATACAGCAATATTGATGCAGACCAGTTCCCAGCTTGAAGTGATTGTGAATGAGCCACACCTAAGAAGAACCTTGAAATGGTTGCAAACTGCTGCCCAGTTGGATCTTATAGTGGATGATCACGACAGGCACCCTGTAATCCTGAGCCAAGTGTAACCAACCAGCCTATCTGGTGAAAGCCTGAGAAGATTAAAGCTGTATTAATATGGTATGTGCTGGTGAATGAATTGTATACTGACCTGTGGCATATTACTGCAGTGGTCCTGAGAGGTAGGGATATGTCACTGCTGCAGGGAGACAGGCACTACAAAAATGATGACAGGCAGCTATTGGTTGCTGTAGTCAGTATGGTAGTTGGCACATCATCAGGTCAGCACCAAAACCAAGACCACCTAACAGTTGAAATGGTGGGCGATTGAACAGATGAGCAATGCTTTTATAACATTCCTTGAATTTTGCTAAATGTGTGGGGGTCTCAAGAAACCCCTACTAGTTCCAGCTTGTCTTGTATTTTAGGGGTTGTAAATAGAGATGAGTGAATTTGTTTAATTTGTTTCAGGTTTAATTCTAATGAATCAATCAGAAAATTCGATTTGGGTATCGATTCTACCCAAATTGAAAGTGCTCTGGCTGGTCGGAAAGATGACATTCTGAGTTCTCCTAGGTCACTTTTTTCTTGTCTTTCTCACCTTTTATTTTTTTTTTACCATTTCTATTTCTCTCCTTTCAAGCTTTTTAACACAAAGACACCATCCCATGCTGTATCAGCATGATCTTTTGCTCTAATATAAATATCAGGGGAATAACATTGTTGATGCCACTGTTCTCCCTACTGATAAATTTTGTGGCCTCTTCAAAGGGCCTGAGTACACAGCACACCTTCTTGATTAGCTGCCACTGCCTGAGCTCAAAATAACACATCCCTCTGCTGTTTTGATCTTGTGCATGATGTAATCATTGATTGTTTTACGGTGCTCGTGCAGAAACTCCAGCATATGCAAAATGGAATTCCAGTAAGTTGGAATGTTGCAAATCAAGCAGTGCAAAATCAAACCATCCTGTCTCTGCAAGTGCATGAGGCCCTTCTTAGAAAACAAATAAAATGCAAAGACACTCTCCTGAACATAGCCAACACCTTCTCCAAGCCACAAAACTTTAAAAAAAGTGTTGTACTACTAAATTTATCACGTGTGGAATGCAGGAAGAATATGTTATTTCCCCCAACTGCAGCCCAGCCACGATATTCCTGGCATTGTCGCTGACCACCTCGCCCAGTTTTAGTTGGTGGAGAGACATCCAGCAGAAAATTTGCTGCTTGATGTAGATTGGCAACTGATCCACTGTGTGGCTTTTCTCACGTAGATTCATCAGACAGCATGGTTAGGCTACATTCACACGACCGTTGTTTTTTGCGGATACGCAAAACACTGATACCGGCCCATGTGCGTTTCGCAATTTGTGGACCACACATGCAGTGGCTATCATAGAAATGCCTATTCTTGTCTGCAATTGCGGACAAGAATGGGACATGTTCTATTCTTTTTGCAGGGCCGCGGCACGGAGCAACGGATTTGGACAGCACACGGTGTGCTTTCCGCATCTTTTGCGGCCCCATAGAAATGAATGGGTTTGGATCTGAGCCGCAAAATATGCGGCTTGGAGCCCGCAAAAAGCATGTGTAGTGTGAATGTAGCCTTATGCTGATGCTTACACATATGCAAGGAGAACAGTCTTTTAAGCCATATTTCTTTTGGGAATGAGAGGAAGCCAATTGAGACAGACATGAAGGTAGGAGGTGAATAATTTCCTGGTGTGAAAACCAGCTATATCGACACATGACTGAGTTGTGGTCCAGATATGTTGTTACAAATTTGCAGCATTGTACAACATTAGCAAAGTGAAAGGGTTTTTAGCAATTCTCATTGTCATGTAGTAGAAAAAAACCTGCAGTTGAAACTAAACTGTAGTGAATAATTCGAATCTGTAGCATATCTCTTTATACCACTAATTTTCATAGCGGATACAAAAACACACAGGTGCATTTTTGGTTGTTTTTTTGCACAAAAGAATTTTGAACAATTTTTCAGAAAAAAAATTGCAATTGGACAGAGTCCAATGCAATGCACTTTAGGTCTGACACCTGACATGGAGTTTTTAGAAAACAATATATTGGATATTTTGGAAGACAATTTTCATTAATTGTTTAGAAAAAATAGTGTACTTAGGTCTAGTTCACACTTTTTTTGGTGTTGAATTTGGTTCAGTTCTGACTCAAAGTCCAAAAATTCCTCAAAACAGCCTCCCATTTCAATGGGAAGTAGTACTTGTTTTTTTAAACATGTAAAAAAGAAGCATGGAAAAAAGAAGCAGTATGTAGTGTTGAGCGAGCATGCCTACGCTCGCGTCCGCTCGGTGTACACTCGGCCAACCACCGAGTGTTTTCGAGCGCAATGCTCGAGTCTCTTTCCCGCACGTTTGTTCGCTGCTACACAGCGAATAAACGTGCGGGAGAGTACTGGCATTCACTGTAATGTTGATTTGTACGCTAATGCTACACATTGTATGCTAATGCGTACGAATTTGTATGCTAATGCTACGCATTGTACGCTAATGGGTACGAATTTGTATGCTAATGCGTACAAATTTGTATGCTAATGCTACGCATTGTGCGCTAATGCATACAAATTCAGTTAATTAGCATACTTTTACGAGTGAAAAGAGTAAAAGAGGAGAAGTCACGATTCTGACCTTTTTCTATTAACCAGACACCCTCCCCTCTTCAGAGCGGGGGGGTACCTGGTTTAGTTATTCCCATTGACTAACATTATGCTCGGGTGCTCGGCCGAGCACTCAAGCACCCAAGCATACGAGCACAGAGGTGCTCGCTCAACACTAGCAGTATGCCTTATATTGGGGCAGAATCAGCACTGAAGCTCCCATTGAAATGAATGGAAAGCAGAAAAAAACTGCCCTATGTAAGTCCATGTGCTTTTTGTGCATTTTCCATGCTTTTTTGCCGCTAATCTGCTTCAAACACCTCAAGCTGAAAATCCAGCTTTATATTAAACCCATTAGTTTAACAAAAATGCACAAAAAACAAGTGTTTTGTCATGCTGAAAAAATATACGTGGCTTTTTTAAGCATGTTTTTTTAAATCAGCGATGTGAACTGGCCCATAGAGTCAAATACAAAATATATGCTGCCTGTGATTCTGGAAAATACACTTATTTGTATACTTATAAACTGTAGAAAATTTGCAACAGGTTTTTGGGAAAAAAAAAAAAAACACGGGCACATTAGAACGTTCCCTGGGTGTGACCAAAAGATAAACTGCCATTAAAGCACTAAAATACCCTTACTTACACATTTATAAATGCTAAAAAAAATTGCAAAAAGTTTTTTATGGAAACAGAAAAAGTCGCAGTTTAACGAAAACATACAGTATACTGCTATTGACACAACAAAATATGAATATGTGCACACTTAAAAACTGTAATTGGATATCCACTGAGTGCATCAAAAATACATGGTATTATGCTGCTGTTTGTGCACTAAAATACTTTATTGCACATGTATGAACTGTAGAAACTTTATAACAGGTTTTAGTACAAAAATGGCTGGATCTTGTAAATAAGAGAAAGAGTACTTTCTTTTTAACATAGTAACATAGTTTATAAGCCCGAAAAAAAACACCTGTCCATCCGGTTTGGCCTGTTATCCTACAAGTTGATCCAGAGGAAGGCAAAAAATCCCTGTGAGGTAGAAGCCAATTTTCCCCACTTTAGACGAAAAAAATTCCTTCCTGACTCCAATCAGGCAATCAGAATTACTCCCTGGATCAACGACCCATCTCAAGTAGCTATAACCTGTAATATTATTACACTCCAGAAATACATCCAGGTCCCTCTTGAACTCTTTTAGTGAACTTACCATTACCACCTTCTCAGGAAGAGAGTTCCATAGTCTCACTACTCTTACCGTATAGAATCCTCTTCTGTGTTTGTGAACAAACCTTCTTTCCTCAAGACGCAGAGGATGTCCCCTCGTCACAGTCACAGTCCTGGGGATAAATAGATCATGGGAGAGATCTCTGTACTGACCCCTGATATATTTATACATAGTTATTAGATCACCCCTCAGTCGTCTTTTTTCTAAAGTGAATAACCCTAATTTTAATAATCTTTCTGGGTACTGTAGTCCACCCATTCCAGTTATTACTTTAGTTTCCCTCCTCTGAACCCTCTCCTGCTCTGCTATGTCTGCCTTGTTCACTGGAGCCTAGAACTGTACACAGTACTCTATGTGTGGTCTGTCTAGTGATTTGTAAAGTGCAGGACTATGTTCTCATCACGGGCATCTATGCCTCTTTTGATGCAACCCATTATCTTATTGGTCTTGGCAGCAGCAGTCTGACACTGGTTTCTATAGCTTAGTTTGCTGTTCACTAAAATTCCTAGGTCCTTTTCCTTGTTAGTGTTACCCAGTGTTTTACCATACAGTATGTACTGGTGACTTGCATTATCCCTTCCTATGTGCATAACCTTACATTTGTCAGTGTTAAACCTCATCTGACACTTATCTGCCAAAGAATCCAATCTATCCAGATCCATCTGTAGCAGTATACTGTCCTCTTCGGTTTTAATTACTTTACACAGTTTAGTCTCATCTGCAAAAATTGATATTTTACTGTGCAAAAATACCAAACTTCAAAAAAGCAAAATTTAGCCAAATAAGGGAGGCCATAGGACTAACTAACTGGGACAAAGTCCTCAAAAATAAAAATACAGCCACAAAATGGGATATAATTAAAAGCATCCTAATATCTAATTGTGAGAGGTACATACCTTATGAGAATAAAAGTTTAAGAAACAAGAAAAACCCAATGTGGATAAATAAAACTGTAAAGAAAGCAATAGATGCCAAAAAGAAAGCATTTAACACACTAAAACAGGAGGGGACTGAGTAAGCATTGAAAAACTATAAGGAAAAAAATAGAATATGTAAAAGACAAATAAAAGCAGCCAAACTAGAGACCGAGAGGTTAATCGCCAAAGAGAGTAAAACTAACCCTAAAATGTTCTTCAATTATATAAATGATAAAAAGTATAAACCTGAAGGTGTCGGACCCTTACAGAGTAATGAGGGGGGAGTTGCAGAGAGCGATGAGGAGAAAGCAAAGCTATTAAATATTTTTTTCTCCACTGTATTCACTGAGGAAAATAAACTGTCATATGAAATGCAGAATATAAAAGTAAATTCCCCATTTAAAGTGCCCTGTCTGACTGAGGAAGAAGTACAGAGACGTCTTACAAAGATAAAAATAGACAAATCGTCAGGACCGGATGGCATACACCTCCGTATCCTAAGAGAATTAAGTAAAGTCATAGCCAGACCCTTATTTCTGATATTTAAGGACTCTACTACACTCTACTACTATACTGACAGGGAGTGTTCCACAGGATTGGCGCATAGCAAATGAAGTGACAATATTCAAAAAGGGTCGAAAAACAGAGCCTGGAAACTATAGGCCGGTAAGTTTAACATCTGTCGTTGGTAAACTGTTTGAAGGTTTTCTAACAGATCCTATCTTGGAGTACCTCTATGAAAATAAGCAAATAACGCTTTATCAGCATAGCTTCATGAGGGATCGGTCATGTCAAACCAAATTAATCAGTTTCTATGAGGAGGGAAGTTCTAGACTTGACCGCAGCGAATTAATGGATGTCGTATATCTGGACTTCTCCAAAGCATTTGACACTGTACCGCATAAAAGATTAGTATATAAAATGAGAATGCTTGGCCTGGGAGAAAATGTCTGTATGTGGGTAAGTAACTGGCTCAGTGAGAGAGGTATGAAAAAGAGAGAGTGATGGTGCGCCAAGGCGGACTATGCGTTCTAGGGCTATAACAATAGCAATGATACCAAATATTGGAGTCTATGTCCAAAGATAATTTGGAAATAGTGATGAACCGAATGGTGATAAAATGACTTACTTCACTGAGGAGGGGTCTTGGCTATGGGGGTCAGCCACAGTCAGTACCACCTCCTCCGCCGGGATCGCGTATAGTGTGGTGAAAGTTGAGGTCAGCCAAAAATGTAGGGCATCTTCATCAACAAATCTTTCTTTATTTTCTTATCCAAGCTCAACGCGTTTCGGGGAGTAATAGATTCCCCTTCTTCAGGAGCAGAAACAATAACAACACATAATGGCTAAAAACTCACTTATAAATAGGTGTTCCAGATGAATCCATGGCCATGTGCTAGAATATTGGCGCCTGATGTCATTTCCGGAAGTGAGACCGGAAGTGTACATGCGTTCCAGCTTGGAACGCATTACAGGACATGAAGAACGTAACATATATAGCTATGAATGTGAAGGTTAATATAAATATAAGTATATAGTGGACAGAATATACCATTATGTTTACATATATCCCATGTGAAGAGTGGCCGGGTAACTGGGAAACTGTCGGAGGTGAACGGGCTACGGCTCGGTCACGTGATTAGCTGCAAGAGCTTGCGTTCCACTGTGAAGCGCACGTTCTCGTTGATCGGCCTATACTAGAGCCGGGTGTGTTGGGTAGGAGGCAAGAGGGAGGGGGAGGGGGGGAGGGCCGTTTCAGTAATGAAACGCACACTGGAAACCTCATAGCTAAGTGTGTAAGAGGATGGACCTTGCGTGTCAGCATGGGACGCAGGGAAAAATAGGTTAAGAGATAGTGAATGATGATGGAAAGGGAATTGATTACTAATAGAGGATTCTATATTTGGCCATAAATGTAAAATGAGAATTTATAAAATAAAATGTGTAAAATATATGTATATGGGGTTCAGATGTATATAAAAATAATGGATATGAGAAACAGCCCATGGGTATGCATAAACATATACAACAACATATAATCATACATAAATTCATGCATAGAGTGGCAATTTTTGCAAAAATACAAAATACAAAATACAAAATAATAACAATAAATAAAATAAATATATATACACATATATAAATATATATATAGATGTAAATATAAATATGAATAACAATAAGAGTTATTATCATTATTATTATGTAAAATGAATAAAAATAAGCAATAATGAAGGTAATAATAATAATATTAATAGAGTAAAAATGCATGGTGAGGAATATTATTACTATAAGAATATACTATTGAAAGATATGAAGAATCATTTTTCACTAGGGGAACTTTTTAGTAGTTGCTATATTCTAGGGCCTCATTCAAACCAAAAGGGGTGAGGGTATTAAACTTAAAAATCCAGAACATTTCTTTCTTGCATAGCTGTTGGTAAGAATTAGGGAGATGATCTATGGGGGTAATGGCAAGTAAAGAAGGGTCACTATTGTGGTAATCTTGGAAGTGTCTGGATATACTATGTAGGGGATATTTTTTATTTATATTATAACGGTGCTGGTTTAATCGTTCTCTCAGGGTTTGGGTGGTTCTACCTATATATTGTAGCCCACACGGGCATTGTATCATATAAATTAAAAAAGTGGAACCGCAATTCATAAAATGTTTTAGCTGAATGGACTCATTAGAGTTAGTGGCAGTGACATGTTTTACATTATGTTGGATATTGTCACAACACTTGCACCTTTTTATATGGCACTTGTAGGAGCCTATTACTTGGTTTAGTGGTTTATTAAGTAGTGGTTTTTTGGGGGTAAGACCTTTCGGGCGTGAGGGAGCTACCATGCTTTTTAGGGTTTTTGCCCGTCTGTAGGTGATCTGTGGGCGTTTTGGTAGTTCTTTGCCTAGGATCGGGTCGTTTAGCAAAATTGACCAGTGCTTCCGTAGTATGGCGTTAATATTCTGAAAGCTGGAGTTATATCTGGTGATGAAACTAGGACCTCTAGGTCTCGAGGATTGTGAAGAATTTTTGGGTTTTAGACTTTCCTCTTGTGTAACTTTTGAAATTTGTTTCATCGAGTCACGGATGAGCCCTATAGGATATCCCTTTTCCTTGAACCTCAAGGGATATCCTATACGGATGAGCCCTATAGGATATCCCTTTTCCTTGAACCTCAAGGTTCAAGGAAAAGGGATATCCTATAGGGCTCATCCGTGACTCGATGAAACAAATTTCAAAAGTTACACAAGAGGAAAGTCTAAAACCCAAAAATTCTTCACAATCCTCGAGACCTAGAGGTCCTAGTTTCATCACCAGATATAACTCCAGCTTTCAGAATATTAACGCCATACTACGGAAGCACTGGTCAATTTTGCTAAACGACCCGATCCTAGGCAAAGAACTACCAAAACGCCCACAGATCACCTACAGACGGGCAAAAACCCTAAAAAGCATGGTAGCTCCCTCACGCCCGAAAGGTCTTACCCCCAAAAAACCACTACTTAATAAACCACTAAACCAAGTAATAGGCTCCTACAAGTGCCATATAAAAAGGTGCAAGTGTTGTGACAATATCCAACATAATGTAAAACATGTCACTGCCACTAACTCTAATGAGTCCATTCAGCTAAAACATTTTATGAATTGCGGTTCCACTTTTTTAATTTATATGATACAATGCCCGTGTGGGCTACAATATATAGGTAGAACCACCCAAACCCTGAGAGAACGATTAAACCAGCACCGTTATAATATAAATAAAAAATATCCCCTACATAGTATATCCAGACACTTCCAAGATTACCACAATAGTGACCCTTCTTTACTTGCCATTACCCCCATAGATCATCTCCCTAATTCTTACCAACAGCTATGCAAGAAAGAAATGTTCTGGATTTTTAAGTTTAATACCCTCACCCCTTTTGGTTTGAATGAGGCCCTAGAATATAGCAACTACTAAAAAGTTCCCCTAGTGAAAAATGATTCTTCATATCTTTCAATAGTATATTCTTATAGTAATAATATTCCTCACCATGCATTTTTACTCTATTAATATTATTATTATTACCTTCATTATTGCTTATTTTTATTCATTTTACGTAATAATAATGATAATAACTCTTATTGTTATTCATATTTATATTTATATCTATATATATATATTTATATATGTGTATATATATTTATTTTATTTATTGTTATTATTTTGTATTTTGTATTTTTGCAAAAATTGCCACTCTATGCATGAATTTATGTATGATTATATGTTGTTGTATATGTTTATGCATACCCATGGGCTGTTTCTCATATCCATTATTTTTATATACATCTGAACCCCATATACATATATTTTACACATTTTATTTTATAAATTCTCATTTTACATTTATGGCCAAATATAGAATCCTCTATTAGTAATCAATTCCCTTTCCATCATCATTCACTATCTCTTAACCTATTTTTCCCTGCGTCCCATGCTGACACGCAAGGTCCATCCTCTTACACACTTAGCTATGAGGTTTCCAGTGTGCGTTTCATTACTGAAACGGCCCTCCCCCCTCCCCCTCCCTCTTGCCTCCTACCCAACACACCCGGCTCTAGTATAGGCCGATCAACGAGAACGTGCGCTTCACAGTGGAACGCAAGCTCTTGCAGCTAATCACGTGACCGAGCCGTAGCCCGTTCACCTCCGACAGTTTCCCAGTTACCCGGCCACTCTTCACATGGGATATATGTAAACATAATGGTATATTCTGTCCACTATATACTTATATTTATATTAACCTTCACATTCATAGCTATATATGTTACGTTCTTCATGTCCTGTAATGCGTTCCAAGCTGGAACGCATGTACACTTCCGGTTTCACTTCCGGAAATGACATCAGGCGCCAATATTCTAGCACATGGCCATGGATTCATCTGGAACACCTATTTATAAGTGAGTTTTTAGCCATTATGTGTTGTTATTGTTTCTGCTCCTGAAGAAGGGGAATCTATTACTCCCCGAAACGCGTTGAGCTTGGATAAGAAAATAAAGAAAGATTTGTTGATGAAGATGCCCTACATTTTTGGCTGACCTCAACTTTCACCACACTATACGCGATCCCGGCGGAGGAGGTGGTACTGACTGTGGCTGACCCCCATAGCCAAGACCCCTCCTCAGTGAAGTAAGTCATTTTATCACTATTCGGTTCATCACTATTTCCAAATTATCTTTGGACATAGACTCCAATATTTGGTATCATTGCTATTGTTATAGCCCTAGAACGCATAGTCCGCCTTGGCGCACCATCACTCTCTCTTTTTCATATGTCTCGGCGGTAACCTTCACGGTAAACCGTTTCTTGCCTCTTTGGATGGGCGGCTGCCTCCCTTGGACTAGCTAACTCACGGGACAATACTCCCGAATTATTATAATACATATATTTTATATTTTATATATTATTTATTATATTTCATTTCCTTAACACTATTATTTCTCCACGGGCGCGCTCGTTCAACTCACTTCTGAGTAACACTCCTTATTTTTCTCTCTACTGTCAGTGAGAGAGGGTGGTTATTATCACACTCAGATTGAGTCACTGTCACTAGTGGGGTACCACAGGGGTTAGTATTGGGCCCTATTCTCTTCAATATATTTATTAATGATCTTGTAGAAGGTTTGCACATTAAAATATCAATTTATGCAGATGACACTAAACTGTGTAAAGTAATTAACACAGAAGAGGACAGTACAGTGCTATAGACGGATCTGGATAGATTGGAGGCTTGGGCAGAGAAGTGGCAGATGAGGTTTAACACTGACAAATGTAAGGTTATGCACATGGGAAGAAATAATGCAAGTCACAAGTACATGCAAGTCACAAGTAAAACACTGGGTAACTGTTACGTTCTGGTGTGGAGGGGAAAACCAACCAAGCGTAGGAGGGAAGGGGAAGAGGTCAGGAAACAAGTAAAGGGAAAAGGTCACCTCCTGCCGGAAACCCTGACACCAATCCTGACTGACTTACAGTATGAACAGGCCTCAAAGGTAGGCGAGTTCATAAACAGGAACCTAAACCAAACTGAACCTATAGGACCCAGCAAATATTGATCGGGCTGAGTCTACCCATTCCTCCCAAAGGAAGGACGAACAGGAGTCTCCATAAGGCTAAATAACACAACAGGTAAAATCAGGTTAAACACAAAAGGGAAAGTGGACACTTATCTTTAAGAAGAAATGGAAGCAACCAGATCTCAGGAGACAACCACACCAATCCACCAGAATGTACACAGAAACTATAAACCGCAAGTAACTGTGGTAGAGGCAGGAATAAATAAGGGAAGGACAATTACCACACCTGCAACAGCTGAGGGGAAGGGGTGTGATAAACAGCAACAACACAAAAAGGAAAACATGTCAGATTATGTCATATGTGCAAGCCTAGCCGACTTTCTGCATCGTGTTGCAGGAATGACCGTAACGGTAACACTGACATGGAAAAGGACCTAGGAATTTTAGTAAACAGCAAACTAAGCTGTAGAAACCAGTGTCAGACAGCTGCTGCCAAGGCCAATAAGATAATAGGTTAAATCAAAAGGGGCATAGATGCCCGTGATGAGAACATAGTCCTGCCACTTTACAAATCACTAGTCAGACCACACATGGAGTACTGTGCACAGTTATGGGCTCCAGTGAACAAGGCAGACATAGCAGAGCTGGAGAGGGTTCAGAGGAGGGCAACGAAAGTAATAACTGGAAGGGGTGGACTACAGTACCCAGAAAGATTATCAAAATTAGGGTTATTTACTTTAGAAAAAAGACGACTTATGAGAGAATTAATAACCATGTATAAATATATGAGGGGTCAGTACAGAGATCTCTCCCATTAACTATTTATCCCCAGGACTGTGACTGTGATGAGGGGACATCCTCTGCATCTGGAGGAAAGAAGGTTTGTACACAAACACAGAAGAGGATTCTCTACGGTAAGAGCAGTGATACTATGGAACTCTCTGCTTGAGGAGGTGGTGATGGTAAGTTCACTAAAAGAGTTCAAGAGGGGCCTGGATGTATTTCTGGAGTGTAATAATATTACAGGTTATAGCTACTAGAGATGGGTTGTTGATCCAGGGAGTAATTCTGATTGCCTGATTGGAGTTGGAAAGGATTTTTTTTCCCTAAAGTGAGGAAAATTGGCTTCTACCTCACAGGGTTTTTTTGCCTTCCTCTGGATCAACTTGTAGGAAAACAGGCCGAACTGGATGGACAGATGTCTTTTTTCGGCCTTATAAACTATGTTACTATGTTACAGGCTATAGTTACTAGAGAGGGGTCGTTGATCCAGGGAGTTATTCTGATTGCCTGATTGGAGTCGGTAAGGAATTCTTTCCCCTAAAGTAGGGAAAATTGGCTTCTACCTCACAGGGGTTTTTTTCCTTCCTCTGGATCAACTTGGAGGATAACAGGCTGAACTGGATGTCTTTTTTCGTCCTTATAAACTATGTTACTATGTTACTAAGCCTTCTACAAGATCATTAATAAATATATTAAAGAGAATAGGGCCTAATACTGACCCCTGTGGTTACCCCACTAGTGACAGTGACCCAATCTGTGTACTGTTAAAAACCACCCTCTGTTTTCTATCACTGAGCCAGTTACTTACCCACATACAGACATTTTCTCCCAGGCCAAGCCTTCTCATTTTATATACTAACCTTTTATGCGGTACAGTGTCAAATGCTTTGGAGAAGTCCAGATATATGACATCCATTAATTCGCTGCGGTCAAGTCTAGAACTTACCTCCTCATAGAAACTGATTAATTTGGTTTGACATGACTGATCCCTCATGAAGCTATGCTGATAAAGCGTTATTTGCTTATTTTCATAGAGGTACTCCAAGATAGGATCTGTTAGAAAACCTTCAAACAGTTTACCAACGACAGATGTTAAACTTACCGGCCTATAGTTTCCAGGCTCTGTTTTTCGACCCTTTTTGAATATTGGCACCACATTTGCTATGCGCCAATTTCGTGGAACACTCCCTGTCAGTATAGAGTCCTTAAATATCAGAAATAAGGGTCTGGCTATGACATTACTTAATTCTCTTAGAATACGGGAGTGTATGCCATCCAGTCCTGGCGATTTTTTCTATTTTAATCTTTTTAAGACGCCGCTGTGCTTCTTCCTCGGTCAGACTGGGCACTTTTAATGAGGAATTTACTTTTATATTCTGCTTTTCATCTGACAGTTTATTTTCCTCAGTGAATACAGTGGAGAAAAAATATATTAGTAGCTTTGCTTTCTCCTCAGCGCTCTCTGCAACTCCCCTTCATTACTCTGTAAAGGGCCAACACCTTCAGGTTTATACTTTTAACTATTTAAATAATTGAAGAACATTTTAGGGTTAGTTCTACTTTCTTTGGCAATTAATCTCTTGGTCTCTAGTTTGGCTGTTTTTATTTGTCTTTTACATATTCTATTTTTTTCCTTATAGGTTTTCAATGCTTCCTTGCTGCCCTCCTGTTTTAGTGATTTAAATGCTTTCTTTTTGTCATTCATTACTTTCTTTACAGTTCTATTTATCCACATTGTTTTTTTCTTGTTCCTTAACCTTTTATTACCATAAGGAATGTACCTCTCACAATTAGATATTAGAATTCTTTTAAAAATCTCCCATTTTGTGGCTGTATTTTTATTTTTGAGGACTTTGTCCCAGTTAGTTAGGCCCATGGCCTCTCTTATTTGGATAAATTTAGCTTTTTTGAAGTTTGGTATTTTTGTTCCTCCCTGAAGAAACACTCTTTTGAATGACAATTGGAATGTTATTACTTTATGGTCACTATTTCCCAGGTGTCCCCCAACCTGCACATCTGTTGTTCTGTCAAGTCTATTGGTTGATACTAAGTCCAGTATGACCGTCCCTCTAGTCGGGTTATGAACCTGTTGGGAAAGGTACCGTATTTTCCGCCCTATAAGACGCACCGGCCCATAAGACGCACCTAGGTTTTACAGGAGGACAATAAGAAAAAAATATTTTTCATTAGACCTCAGGTCAGACCAACAATCAGACTCCCAATGTTAATCAGACCTCAGCTCACAGCCTCAATCAGGCCCTCATTGTTAATAAGAACCCTATAAGACCTGAGATGAGACCCCAATCAGACCTCAGATCAGACCCTAATGTGAATGACCCCCAATTTGATCTTATGTAAGAGCCCCATGCCTCTCATCAGTCCCCATTTGCTCTCATATCAGCCTCTCAGAGCCTTTGCCTCTAATGTCAGCCCCAATGCCATTTATCAGCCCCCATGCTATTTATCTGCCCCATGCCATTTATCTGCCCCCATGCCATAATCAGTCCCCATGCCTCTGTCAGCCCCCATGGAATTTATCTGCCCCCATGCCATGGTCAGCCCCCATGGAATTTATCTGCCCCCGTGCTATGGTTAGTCCCCATGCCTCTGTCAGCCCCAATGGAATTTATCTGCCCCCATGCCATGGTCATCCCCTAAGTCATGGTCAGCCCCCATGCCTCTATCAGCCCCCATGCCTCTGTCAGCCCCCATGCCTCTTATGTTAGCCCCCAGCCTCACAGCATATAAAATAAATAAAGCACTTACCTCTACTGCTCCTGGATGCCGCTGCCCGCACTCAGCTGTGCTCTGAACTGGCACGCACAGCGTGAGATCACAGAGTGCCCTCAAGCTGTGCGCAGCCCTGCACAGCCGACAGCTGAGCGGAGGACCAGGAAGTGGTGAGTACAGAGTCTTTACCGGTTCCTTGTCCTCTGGTGCTAATGAGCACTTCCATAATGGAAGCGCTCATTAGCCTTCGCCCCATAAGACGCAGGGACATTTTCCCCCACTTTTTTGGGGAAAAAATGCCTCTTATAGGGCGAAAAATACGGTTATTGTCTTTCGTTATTGGCAAAAACCTGTTTCCTTTATGAGATGTACAGGTAGTTGAAGTCCCCCATCATAACGACCTCATTATGATTTGACACCTCTTCAAATTCGTTTAGAAGTGGATTTTCTGTGGACTTTATTAGGTGGTTTATAATAAAGTCCTATTACTATTTTATTATTGTTTTTGCCTCCATGTATTTCTACCCACAGTGACTCCACATGTTTATTTCTCTCACTTATATTTTCCCGGAGTGTAGGCTTTAGACAAGACTTTACATAAAATTTACCTAAAAAGAATAAACGAGGAGACTAAATATAACCAAATACTTTATTTCTTTTCATCAGCTAAAACACGTACATAAAATGCATAAATAGTACAAACACCAATTAATTGGTGGTGGCATAGTTACACATCAGGTATACTTAATAAAACAGGACGGTAGAGAGAAGTAGTATAAATAATCATATATCCCTGGGTACTACCATCCCCTTTCCCCAATAGGTCAACAGTCACAGTATCAATATCAATGTAGGTATATATATATACAAGAACACCGTGGGGAGGCATTCACATATGAACCATATAGAAATATATCAATGAGTGCCCACAGGGAAATAAACACCAGTATCATCCTACCTTCTCCACTGACCCGTACCCCGAAGCGCGTTTCGCTACTGTTTCATCAGGAGGTAAATGTTGTATGCCCATAAGGCCCTATTTATACAACTTTCAGATTTCATAACACGTGTGCCTCTCATTACCATAGCATATGCGCCAAAATTGACGTCCCCAAGCTGGTAACTGCATTTCAAGCTGGAACGCACATCAATAGACCACACCGGATATCCGGGGGAAGAAGGTATGTGCTGCTAAATGATGGTACACTAGCAGCACACTGTAGGAGATGGAATAGTGCGTTCCAATCTAGAACGCACACCAGTGTTTAGAAGCCTATCTCTATTGCAGCACATGTGTTCAAGCCTGGGACGCAAATCGTCCCTCCCATATATCGTATTGGACATCACAGACAATATTAAATACATAGATACAATATTAAATAATTAATATATCATAAATTAATATATAAGAGAAAAAGAGGGGAAAAAGAGGCAAATCCTCAATAATATATAATCAAATTAGAGATGAGCGAATCATTGAAAAAATTATTCGCCGAACATTCGCCGAACTTTTCCTAAAATTCGTATATTCGACGAATATATTCGTTGTATTTGCGTACAAAATATACATTATTATGTGCTATTAGCGAACATTCGCTCACTAATAATGAATGTTCATTTACAAAATGTACGCAACTTCTTAGAAGACGTACGCATGAGCGTACAAATAGCTTACGAATCTCAGCGTACTATTGTCTAAGCGATTACGTAATACGCAGGCACGTACGAGGAGAGGCCGCGGCGTGCACTCCTCAGAGGCAGAGTGAATATTCGAGACATATATATGGTAAATAGTGCAAATACATTATTATAAGTATAATATAAACATTTTAAATATCACCTACCTAGTATGCTCACGGACACGTTTAAGTCTCTTTTCTTCTGACGCTTGTCATAGAACTGAAGCAGAGTCCCAAACTCAGTCGCAATTTGTAATCCACATAGGTAAAATTGTAATCCAAATGGGTAAAAAAATAGCAGCAAAGGCAGTGGTAACTTGGGCCCTGCCCATCACTCTGTAGTTGCCAGATCCTCCTGCCGGCATACCAGGTGACAGAATCTCCGGCTGTAATGGTAATGGTAACGCTGTTCCACGAGCAGCGGACTGTGCGGCCTGCAACTGCCATGGGCATGGCAGTTGGTAGTGGTACTGTACCACAGTTGGATGGTACACGAAAGTGTTCGTGGTCATCTGTCCCACATGAAGGATCGGTGGTATCGGTGGCGGCAAATCAGGAATCAGGGGTTCCGGCTGATCCTGACCTTGGGATTTCTCTTCAGATCTCAAGGCCTCAAGGTCACAAGCCTCTTCTGTGACCTGGGCCTCCTCACTCCAGTCTTCCGGTGGCGTTGCAGGAGTAGGTGGTCGCTTTAAGACTTTCACCCCAGTAGCAAAGAGGCCTTGGAGGCTCTTCATGGGGGTATACTCCACGTAATCCCCTGCATGAAGATTGTGGCGTATGGGTGGAAGATACAGCCGCTTAACCGAACGGCGGTTAACTGTAACCCGACGTGCGTTTCGCTACTGCTTCATCAGGAGGTAAATGTTGTATGCCCATAAGGCCTTATTTATACCACTTTCAGATTTCATAACACATGTGCCTCTCATTACCATAGTATATGTGCCAAAATTAGCGCCAGGTATGTATACCGGAAGTGGCGCTCCGGAAATGATGTATCGATATTATATACAGTACAGACCAAAAGTTTGGACACACCTTCTCATTCAAAGAGTTTTCTGTATTTTCATGACTTTGAAAATTGTAGAGTCACACTGAAGGCATCAAAACTATGAATTAACACATGTGGAATTATATACTTAACAAAAAAGTGTGAACAACTGAAAATATGTCTTATATTCTAGGTTTTTCAAAGTAGCCACCTTTTGCTTTGATTACTGCTTTGCACACTCTTGGCATTCTCTTGATGAGCTTCAAGAGGTAGTCACCTGAAATGGTTTTCACTTCACAGGTGTGCCCCGTCAGGTTTAATAAGTGGGATTTCTTGCCTTATAAATGGGGTTGGGACCATGAGTTGTGTTGGGCAGAAGTCAGGTGGATACACAGCTGATGTCCTACTGAATAGACTGTTAGAATTTGTATTATGGCAAGAAAAAAGCAGCTAAGTAAAGAAAAACGAGTGGCCATCATTACTTTAAGAAATGAAGGTCAGTCAGTCCGAAAAATTGGGAAAACTTTGAAAGTGTCCCCAAGTGCAGTCGCAAAATCCATCAAGCGCTACAAAGAAACTGGCTCACATGAGGACCGTTCCAGGAAAGGAAGACCAAGAGTCACTTCTGCTGCGGAGGATAAGTTCATCTGAGTCACCAGCCTCAGAAATCGCAGGTTAACAGCAGCTCAGATTAGAGACCAGGTCAATGCCACACAGAGTTCTAGCAGCAGACACATCTCTACAACAACTGTTAAGAGGAGACTGTGTGCAGCAGGCCTTCATGGTAAAATAGCAGCTAGGAAACCACTGCTAAGGACAGACAACAAGCAGAAGAGACTTGTTTGGGCTAAAGAACACAAGGAATGGATATTAGACCAGTGGAAATCTGTGCTTCGGTCTGATGAGTCCAAATTTGAGATCTTTGGCTCCAACCACCGTGTCTTTGTGCGACGCAGAAAAGGTGAACGGATGGACTCTACATGCCTGGTTCCCACCGTGAAGCATGGAGGAGGAGGTGTGATGGTGTGGGGGGGCTTTGCTGGAGACACTGTTGGGGATTTATTCAAAATTGAAGGCATACTGAACCAGCATGGCTACCACAGCATCTTGCAGCGGCATGCTATTCCATCCGGTTTGCGTTTAGTTGGACCATCATTTATTTATCAACAGGACAATGACCCCAAACACAGCTCCAGGCTGTGTAAGGGCTATTTGACCAAGAAGGAGAGTGATGGGGTGCTATGCCAGATGACCTGGCCTCCACAGTCACCAGACCTGAACCCAATCGAGATGGTTTGGGGTGAGCTGGACCGCAGCGTGAAGGCAATAGGGCCAACAAGTGCTAAGCATCTCTGGGAACTCCTTCAAGACTGTTGGAATACCATTCCAGGTGACTACCTCTTGAAGCTCATCAAGAGAATGCCAAGAGTGTGCAAAGCAGTAATCAAAGCAAGGTGGCTACTTTGAAGAACCTAGAATATAAGACATATTTTCAGCTGTTTCACACTTTTTTGTTAAGCATATAATTCCACATGTGTTAATTCATAGTTCTGATGCCTTCAGTGTGAATCTACAATTTTCATAGTCATGAAAATACAGAAAACTCTTTGAATGAGAAGGTGTGTCCAAACTTTTGGTCTGTACTGTCCATCTATTTACCCGTTTTAAAATACTTAAATCAATACTTCTTCATAATCCAAATTGCCACTATAATCTCTTCTAGTCCCTCATCTTGATCCTACTAAAATATTACAAATACTACCGCAACCTCTATCATGGAGCCGGAAGATACGTCCCCAAGCTGGTAACTGCATTTCAAACTGGAACGCACATCAATAGACCACACCGGATATCTGGGGGAAGAAGGTATGTGCTGCTAAATGATGGTACACTAGCCCGGCTTCCGCAGCACACCGTAGGAGATGGAATAGTGCGTTCCACTCTGGAACGAACACCAGTGTTTAGAAGCCTATCTCTATTGCAGCACATGCGTTCCAGTCTGGGACGCAAATCGGCCCTCCCATATATCATATTGGACATCACAAACAATATTAAATACATACAGTAGATACAATATTAAATAGTTAATATATCAGAAATTAATATATAAGAAAAAAAGAGGGGAGAAATGGGCAAATCCTCAATAATATATAATCAAATGCAATGAAAATATAATAAAAAATGACATCAGGGAATGTGACAGTATGTGACTAATATAATATAATATAATATACCCTTAGATAAGGGTATATTATATTATATTAGATTAGATTAGATTGGCATTAGATAAGGGTATATTATATTATATTAGATTGGCATTAGATAAGGGTATATTATATTATATTAGATTGGCATACTGTCTCATTCCCTGATGTCATTTTTTATTATATTTTCATTACATTTGATTTAGAGATGAGCGAAGCGATTCGTCGATTCATTGATTCGTATTGAATCTTGGGATTTTTCAGCTGCGAAGCGAATCCGAATATTAGGTGATTCGCTTCGCTTTTGTACGCATCGCTACGTAGTTTGTCCGCTAAATTATACAGTATTCTACGTATAATTTAGTTTCTCTGTACGCTGTTGCGCAGACTCCTCCCTGGTAGTTACTCTACACGCTGTTGCGTACGAATTTTATTCAGTGATGCAGACTCCTTCCTGGTAGTTCCGCTCCCTTCTCCTGCACGCGAGGAAGACGTGGCAAGTCAGCAGAGTAAGATGGCGGTGAGACAGCGAGGTCCTGACTGGGGAAGCATGTTGTGGGCAGACGATCCCTATGAGGAGAAGGAACCGGAGGAGATCTCTCACAGCTCAACAGGAAGTCGGATGAGGTGCCTGCTGAGGTGGTGACTCCACTGGCTGACACGGCGGAGGTGGCAGGAGTTCCCGCTCCGCCGCGCAAGGACTACTCCTTACGTCAGAATTTGATGGTCCCAGAGGCTGTCAACCGGAACGCCCAGACCCTCTGGGAATATAAAAAGCTGGTGGAGGAGTGGGTGGTGCAAGTTTTGGAGCACCCACGGTCCGGTGACCCTAAGCTGGAGCGTGGAAGGGGAACCGTTATATGGTTCAACGTGGAGCGGGGAGTCGGTTTCATCGGCGATGAGGAGACGGCGGAGGAATTATATGTTAACCGCCGTTCGGTTAAGCGGCTGTATCTTCCGCCTGTACGCCACAATCTACATGCAGGGGATTACGTGGAGTATACCCCCATGAAGAGCCTCCAAGGCCCCTTTGCTACTGGTGTGAAAGTCTTAAAGCGACCACCTACTCCTGCAGCGCCCCCGGAAGACTGGAGTGAGGAGGCCCAGGCCGCAGAAGAGGCTTGTGACCTTGAGGCCTTGAGATCTGAAGAGAAATCCCAAGGTCAGGATCAGCCGGAACCCCTGATTCCTTATTTGCCATCACCGATACCACTGATCCTTCATGTGGGACAGATGACCACGAACACTTTCATTTACCATCCAACTGTGGTACAGTACCACTACCAACTGCCATGCCCATGGCAGTTGCAGGCCGCACAGTCCGCCGCTGGAACAGCGTTACCATTACCATTACAGCCGGAGATTCTGTCACCTGGTATGCCGGCAGGAGGATCTGGCCACTACAGAGTGATGGGCAGGGCCCAAGTTACCACTGCCTTTGCCAGTGTGACAGCCCAGTCACCAAGAAGACCATCCTTGAGATGTCGACGGGGGTCTGCTGCCACAGCCAGGGCCGCTTTCATGATGCGGCAGGAGCGCCCTCTCATGTCCTTTAGCTCCAGCAGCAGTGAGGAGGACCTACTGGCCTTTAAGTAATTCCTGCAGTTTTTATGGGATCCACAACATGGACTTATCCTGAAGGGTGGGCATTAGTTGGCCCTTGTTTTTAGTTTTGTTGCCCCGCGTTTGTCCTCACCCAGATGGCCATGGATTGTTAGGACTCCCCCCATCAAAAAAAAGTTTTTTTTATCCAAGTTGCGCATACGTGCGCCTCATCCCTTTTTCCCCCTTTTCAGGTTATTTGGGGAGCCCCTCGAAAGAGGGTTTTTTAAAGGGAACCTTTGCTGCTATTTTATTACCCATTTGGATTACAATTTTGCCTATGTGGATTACAAATTGCGACTGAGTTTGGGACTCTGCTCCAGTTCTATGACAAGCGTCAGAAGAAAAGAGACTTAAACGTGTCCGTGAGCATACTAGGTAGGTGATATTTAAAATGTTTATATTATACTTATAATAATGTATTTGCACTATTTACCATATATATGTCTCGAATATTCAC
>ONZH01021282.1:0-20430 GCA_900303285.1 Rhinella marina | reverse complement strand
TTTTGCATGATCCTAATTACTTCTATGCATGATTATATATCATTAATTTTATCCACCCCCATTTCTGCATACTAATATGAGACTAATTGCATGTTCAACCCACCTCTAAACCTTCTGATTAGTATATTCTCATTCATATCCATATGCTCCCCTGTAATTTTCTCATTGACATTTTCCACAAGACCCAGGAAAGTCTCCCTGGGCGCGTGCGCCGGGCACTGGGTCTGCCTCCCCAAGCATCGATTTGTACCAGGGGCTCTTTTGAAACTCTCCATGGCTTGAAACCTACAACTGGAGGCCCATTATTGGAAACTATCAACCACTATGGATTCTCCACAATTAACCGTGTCTTTTTTGTTGACTATTTTGTTATTGTGATCTGTACTTTTAATCTTACTTGCTCACCATCCATTATATGATGTTCTACTCTCTCATTGATACTCACCTCTGTATATTATACTGTATACCTCTAGGCCGTGAACAAGGTCTTGGATAAGAACGAAACGTTGGCCCATGTTCCACTATAAATGTCTTTGGATGGATGAAAAATAAATTACTACTAAGTTTGAATGTGTGTATTGATTGCCATGGTTACTTCAAAAAATCTCTGCATAACTTTTACCACTGAGCAATAACAACCTCTAAAGGAGTGCTGACCAACTCTACGTGACACTGCATAGGTGGTATTCTGGAGAAGCACTCAGAATTATGCATGCAGTGGAGACTGCGGACAAAGTGGAATATGAGGAGGCAGAGGAGGACATTGGTCCAGGACTCACAACTTGAGAATGTGGAGACAGCAGTGCTGTCACCTGGCCAAGTTGCTGGTGTGGCTGGGCAGGAACCATATTCACGTCGGTGCTGCTGTGAACTTTAGCAGACACCGGCAGGCTCAAGGACTGGCCCACCATCTTTTTAACATACATGTGCAGGACTGGTACAGTCTTTTTGGAGAAGCAAAGATGGCTTGAGATGTTCCACCTTGGCTCAGCACAAGCCATCAGTTCTCTGAAAGGTGACTGTAGGACTGTAGTACCAGTAACTTCGCTAGGAGCTCTTTCAGCTTCTGCGCCATTGGATGAGTGCACGCATGCTGCTGACTTTTTGCAATCGCCTCAGTGAACGATTGCTAACGAAATGAGTAACGAGAAGTAGGAGGAGCAGGAGGATCAGGACCAGTAGATGATGGGAAGGAAACACAGCTCCCTTCTTTTGAGGTGGTGGAACCTTGACTAGCAGAGAAGGGATGCGGGCCACTGGGTGATGCAGCGGTTGCTTTGTCAGACTGTACCACTACATTAGTGCCATGGTTTCCCCAGGCCACTTTATGGTGACACTGCATTTGTTGGTGCAGGGCTATGGTGCTTCACTTTCTGGCCACAAATTCTACAAATGGCCACCCTGACGTCCTCTGGCGACTTGATGGAAAATTCCTACACCGGTGAGCATGACATTTTCCCTGCGTGCTTCACTGTGTGCTGACTACCTGCTGCCTCTCTCAACCCATGAAACTGCTAGTTATTTCCAGACAGGTAGGCTCCAGAGTAGCAGATTGTCTACCTGGGCACGTTTAGCTGACTCACGGCCAGGCTAGCACCCTGCTGGCTCTCTCACACTCAAGGTGCCTCCCACCATCATCCATTACTGTCTGCAAGTCACTGATTTCATCCTGACCAGTCTCAGGGTGGCATGCCTGACTGCTTGCAACACCTACTCCCAATTAAACATATGTGGGACCACCTCACTTGTCATGTTTGCTCTATGGGTCTTCCCCATGAACCCTCCAGCAGCTGTGTGATGCACTGTAGTCAGCGTTGCTTCAGATACCTGTGGCAACCTACCAGGACCTTATTGAGTCACTCCCAGCCTTTCCAGCTATTGTCTGCAGTTACTCTGGATCTTAGTGATAATAATAATATGTCTTGACTGTGTTTGTGTGTGTCTACATATATATATATATATATATATATATATATATATAATGTTTATATTTTACATTGGTGAAGAGTTGGAGAATAGATAATTCCAGCTTAAAATGTACAGAAAGTGGAAAAGCTATACATTTTTACTGATTTGTGTGCTCAAATGCAGTATGTTACCCATAGGAATGTATCAGTTACTGCATTTGAATATTTTAATTATTTTAAGATTTAAAACTACTTGATGTGTGAGGTTAATAAAGCCATAGACACACTTGTGACTGCTGAAAATCTAAAAGAGAACAAGATTACATCACGATAATGTAATTGTATTTTAGCAGGACATAGTAGATAATTTGCATTAAATAACTGTTATTGTAATTTTTCCTTTCTGGACATTTTGTCATGGCAAAATTATAGAGTTTGTGGAAATGTGATGTATAGTTATAGCTACGTTCTACAAAAGCAAATGCAACAAATTGTAATGGACAATATATAATGAAACAGTTAAATTTATATTTATGCTTATAGTTATAGTGATCATAGTGCTACAATTTTAAAGAATAATAAAAAGGTTTTTTTTTAAATTATCATTTAGTATCGTATTAACTTTATATCCAAATGCATCTCATATGATGTAAGACATTATTTATTACATTGTTAATCTTTTAAACATCCCCATTTGAACAAGGGAATATGTCATCAGCAAATGACTTATTTTTAAAACCATTTTTGAATTTTCGGTTAATTTTTATTTATTTTTCTCATTTTTCCATGACACATCTAAAAAAATTATGTAATCCTGCAATTTTCACACTAGCCACTAGGCCTAAAATATATTAAGAGTTTTCATCATTTTAGAGCAGCCACATGACCACTGGCATAATGGACAGGAGCTGACTTCAATTAAGTTGGATTTAGATGGGGAGAGTCAAAGCTGATTGCGGGGAACTAAGTGTTTCAATCGCTCTTCCTCATACAGCTGCAATGTTTCTGGGCAGCAGAGGCTGTTTAGACAGCACAATCTGCTGCCCAGAAATGATAATTTACTTGCAAGCACTAACGACAATTAGTGATAAGCTGCCCCTTTAGATTGGCAGATTGTTGGGAACGAGCATTTGTAGCAACATTCATTCCCCATAACCTGCCCAAATTTTGGAATGTGTAAATCCAGCTTTACATCTACAGGAGAGTTTTCTAGGCATGCTGCGTGACCTTTGCAAAGGCCAGGAAGGGACTGATATCACCTATTATGAAAGGTGGATCCTGTGTTATCTATATAGAGGTGTTACTTGTCAATATAATTTTACCTGTGGTGATGACAATAGATACTAAAAAGTTACCTGTACAGATCAGAAAGTAATGATCTATTACTAGACCTAATGGCCAGTGTGAAAATTGCAGGATTGCATATGTTGTTTTTTTTTGTTTTTGTTTTTACATTTAGTGACTTTGAAAAATAAGCGAAACTCACCAAAATTCTAAAAAAATGAAAAGAAAAATATTAGGGATGAGCGAATCGACAGATTAAACATCCAAAGTCGATTTGCATAAAACTTTGTCTTAATATTGTACGGAGCGAGCGCTCCATATAGTATTAGAATGTATTGGCTCTGATGAGCCAAAGTTATTACTTGCCGAAGTCTTGCGAGACTTCGTGTAATAACTTCATAAATTGAGTTTTACAGTAAAAAAACATTTCCCAAACTCAGGTTTGGTTCCAAAGTACCTCTTGGAACTGAACCCGAGTTCGGGAAATGTTTTTTTACAGTAGAAATCAATTTATGAAGTTACTACGCAAAGTCACATATAATAACTTCAGCTCATTAGAGCTAACACATTCTAATACTGTATGGAGCACTCGCTCCGTACAGTATTGAAACAAAGTTTTATGCGAATCGACTATTTCATCCGAAGTCAATTCGCTCATCCCTAAAAATATATATTTGATATAAAATCAAAATCACAAAAAATGTTTAGAGCATATTAAGAAACAAACAGAAGACGGCTGAGGAACTCCAAGTTGACATTTGAACTTGTTGGATTTGTTGGATTTGAAATATAGTGGATAGGAAGTTTGTGCACTCATTGGGGTAGATTTATCAAAACTAGTGTAAAGGTTTACACTAGCAACTAATAATATTTCACCGGTTAATGGTGCATAAGGGGTGACATGAGTCAAGGCATAGGGTGCTGTAAACCAAGCGTCCTGACTAGAGTTGAGCGAATCCTAAAAGATTAGTGGATTCAGGATTCGGCCCGAATTTTCCACGGGATTCGTGGATTCGGGCCGAATCCCGAATCCCATTAAAGTCTATGGGAGACCCGAATTATTTTGCAGGGGCCAAGGGTTCGGCCTTATCTATCCGCAAAATTGCGGATAGATACGCCGCGGCTCCTATGAAGAAGCTCTATAGTTGTCCGTGTGTACGGAACACACGCCGGGCGGCCCCATTGAAAATGCCTATAGTTGTCCGTACGCACGGACAACTATAGGGATTCTTCATAGGAGCCGAGAAGACCAAGGCCCAGGCCCCTCCAGCGTCAGGACAAGTAAGTTTCTATGTTTTATGTGTGTGTATATGTATGTGTGTGTATAGGTATGTGTGTGTGTGTAGTATGTGTGTATGTATATGTGTGTGTATGTATATGTGTGTATGTATGTATGTGTGTGTGTAGTATGTGTGTATGTATATATGTGTGTGTATGTATGTATGTATGTATGTATGTGTGTGTGGGTATATGCATACACTGTACGTACTGTATATTGTACAGCATGGCGCAGGGGTTATATTGTCCTGCATGGTGTAACCGCCATGCATTTGTTGTACAGTATATATTATAATCCCTGTACCATGCTATACAATGTACAGTATGATTCATACACCATACTGTATAATACACAGTATGATCCGTACACCATACTGTATAGTATACAGTATAATCCGTACACCATGCTGTATAATATACAGTATAATCCGTACAACCTGCTGTATAGTATACAGTATAATCCGTACACCATGCTGTATAGTATACAGTATAGTCCGTACACCATGCTGTATAGTATACAGTATAATCCTACACCATGCTGTACCATGCGTATAGTATATAGTATAGTATAATCCTACACCATGCTGTATAGTATACAGTATAGTCCGTACACCATGCTGTATAATGTATACCCATACATGTGTATAATACAGTATACCAGTATATACACCATGCGTATAGTATACAGTATAGTCCCTACACCATGCTGTATAATACACAGTATAATCCGTACACCATGCTGTATAATATACAGTATATATACCATGCATACAGTATACATTGTACCATGCTGTATAGTAATACAGTATAGTCCGTACACCATGCTAGTATAGTATACAGTATAATCCCTACACTGCTGATAATCACAGTATAATCCCGTACACCATGCTGTATAGTATACAGTATAATCCCTACACTGCTGTATGTATCAGTTAGTCCGTACATGCTGTTATACACAGTATAATCCCGTACACCATGCTGTATAGTATGACAGTATAATCCTACACCATGCTGTATAGTATACAGTATGTCCGTACACCATTGCTGTATAGTATACAGTATAATCCGTACACCATGCTGTATAGTATACAGTATAATCCGTACACCATGCTGTATAATATACAGTATAATCCGTACACCATGCTGTATAGTATACAGTACTAGCAGAAAGACCCGGCTTCGCCTGGGTATATTTCATCTATTTATTTAATGTTTCTGTGTGTCGTTGCAGATGAGAAAAGTCAATGCAGCTGACAGAATTGATTTTTACCTCATTTTTTCAATCCTATTGGCTGCGGAGTGGGAGGGGGTGTGGTTTAATGGGACACGGGGGGGGGGGTTAAGTCCTTCATTTCAGGGTGCCTGAATTATAGGTTAATGCCAATGGTAATTTGAGGAAACACAATGGGTAGCAGTGGAAGAAAACATTGCTTTGCGCGGGTATATTTAATCTATTTCATTTAATGTTTCTGTGTGTCGTTGCAGAGAGAAAGTCATCCTCCCTCCCATCCCTGCAGCTGACAGATGTTGATTTTTACCTTCAATTGTTCAATCTCCATTGGCTGCGGAGTGGGAGGGGTCAAGGCCTGACTGAGTCGGGTGGCGTGACGTTGCAAGACCTGGGGCGGGGTTTTAAGTCCTTCTTTTGATGGTGGCCAGAATTACAGGTCGATGCCATGGTAATTTATGAGGACACGCCATGGGTAACAGCGGAAGAAAACATTGCTTTGCACGGGTATATTTAATCTATTTCATTTAATGTTTCTGTATGTTGTTGCAGAAAGAAATCCAACTTCCCTCCCACCCCTGCAGCTGACAGAAGTTGATTTTTACCTTCATTTTTTCAATCCCCGTTGGCTGCGGAGTGGGAGGGGCGTGGCCTGACAGAGTCGGAGCGTGGTTTCGCGAGATCTGGGGCGGGGGTCAGAGTGGAATGAATTACAGGTCGATGACATGGTAATTTATGGGGACCCGCAATGGGTAGCAGTGGAAAAAACATCTTTTATTAGTACTGAATGGTCGTAGTCTAAAATTAGTCAATTTCATCTGCGATTTTTGTGTGTCGTTGCAGAGAGAAATTCACCCTCCCACCCCTGCAGCTGATTTTTTTCAATCCCCGTTGCCTGCGGAGTGGGAGGGGGTGTGGCCTGGCAGAGTTGGGGGTGTGGATTATCAAGATGCTTCGAACGGTTGTAGTCTATAATTAGTCTATTTCATCTAAAATTTTTGTGTGTCGTTGCAGAGAGAAATTCACCCTCCCACCCCTGCAGCAAACAGAAGTTTATTTTTCCCTTCATTCTTTCAATCCCTGTTGGCTGCGGAGTGGGAGGGGGCATGACCTGACAGAGTTGGGGGTGTGGCTTAGCAAAGCGATTCGCATAGGTGATTTAATTAAAGGTCAATACCATGCTTATTTATGAGCCCACGCAATAGACAGCAGTGGAGGAAAACATCTTTTATTACTACTGAACTGTAGTAATAGAAAAAACATAAGTTATATTTATGGTAACCGGAATACCTTTAACAGTGTCAGTGAATAGAAATGGATGAGATCCTCAGCTGCTGATAATTACCTGGTTGTTATGGAAACCTGCCCTCCCTGTGTGTGCCTTTGCAGAGAATGGCAGTTGGAGTTTAAAACCAAAGTTTCCAGTTGTAATGTTGGCTAATGGAGATCATATTTTGGGAATATCTCAGGAACGGTATGTCCTAGAGAGATGAGACCTGGTCTAAAACCTTCCCGGACACCTGATGTACCTGTGTGCCGAATTTGGTGAAAATCGGTCCAGTAGTTTGGTCGCGCATAGAGAACAGACAGACAGACAGACAGAAACTCATTTTTATATTATTAAGAGATAATCCGTACACCATGCTGTATAATATACAGTATAATCCGTACACCATGCTGTATAATATACAGTATAATCTGTACACCATGCTGTATAATATACAGTATAATCTGTACACCATGCTGTATAATATACAGTATAATCCGTACACCATGCTGTATAGTATACAGTATAGTCTGTACACCATGCTGTATAGTATACAGTATAGTCCGTACACCATGCTGTATAGTATACAGTATAATCCCTTCACCATGCTGTATAGTATACAGTATAATCTGTACACCATGCTGTATAGTATACAGTATCCCTTCACCATGCTGTATAATATACAGTATAATCTATATACCATGCTGTATAATATACAGTATAATCTATCCTTGTTGCTGCTCCCATTCAGTATAACGTCTCCTTAGTTTAAAAAAAATAAATAAAAATCGGTAGCTCATGTATACATTTCTTTATTGGCAAATGGGGGCGTGGCATGGGAGGAACCAGTAGCATGTGGGATTGGCCGGGGTAGTGGGTGGGGTTAGGGGCCCCATTCAGATTCTTGCTATGGGGCCCAATGATTTCTATGTACGCCCCTGGCTGTATCTATCCGCAATTTTGCGGATAGATATGGCCCCATTCATACGGTCGTGTGAATGGGGCCTAAAAGTTGCCCCAACATGTGAAAACCTCAGAAAATGATGGAAACACCTTGGAAATGCATAGGAAACACCAGGGGCAGCATGTAGGGATGCCTCTGAGGCTCCCTAATTGCACCATTTTTTCTAAATCTGGCCAATAGTCTGGGGGATGACCCCAAGGCAATTTTCAGGGACTTTCAATAAGATTGCAGTGTAAAGCATGGTGGTGAGCCTCAGTATGACTTTTAGGATGGAGATTGCATGTGGACACGTACTCCCTGGAACAGGGCTGCCATTAGGAATTTCGGGGCCCCCTACAGGCAAATTTCACGCCCCCCCCCCCACCCTTTCGGGTAAACTTTACAGATTGCAAAATGGCTAACTTTTTTTTCTTAACAAGTCACATCATTGTGTTTGTTATCCCTGTACTGTGACATCACTGTTTATTATCCCTGTACGGTGACATCTCTGTGTTTATTATCCCTGTACAGTGACATCGCTGTGTTTATTATCCCTGTACAGTGACATCTCTGTGTTTATTATCCCTGTACAGTGACATCACTGTGTTTATTATCCCTGTACGGTGACATCTCTGTGTTTATTTTCCCTGTACAGTGATATCGCTGTGTGTATTATCCCACTGCAGGAAGAGGTAAGTGGTCTGTGTTTGTGTGTTTGTTTTCTATTTTTCAGGGTCGTGAATGCAGAGGACTACTTCGGATTCGCTGGACTACATCGGACCAGCTTTTTTTTTTTTTTTATAAAATGGTCAAACAGGGGTCTGGGGGAGTGTTTATTTCAATAAAATGTTTTATACTGGTGTGTGTGTATTTTTTTTTTTTTTACAATACTACAGTTTTAGTAATTATGGCAGACGGCCCTGATTACTAATACTGGGCTTAGTGCTTGCCGGTATGGCAGGCCAGCACTAACCCCAACATCTATTACCTCGGCACCCACTGCCACCAGGGGTGCCGGGAAGAGCCGGGTACGCGCAGGACCGGACCTTCTAAATTGAGGGTCTGGCTCTGGGGCAGCTGCAGGCTGGTACCATTAGGCTGGGAAGGGCCAATAACCGTGTCCCTTCCCCCCCTTTTTTCCTTCACCAGCCAGATACAACCAGCAGCTGCAGCCTGGCACTACCAGGGTGGGAAGGGACACGGTTATTGGCCCTTCCCAGCCTAATGGTACCAGCCTGCAGCCACCCCAGAGCCAGACCCTCAATTTAGAAGGTCCGGTCCTGCGGGTACCCGGCTCTTCCCGGCACCCCTGGTGGCGGTGGGTGCCGAGGTAATAGATGTTGGGGTTAGTGCTGGCCTGCCATACCGGCAAGCACTAAGCCCAGTATTAGTAATCAGGGCCGTCTGTAGATAGCCGCAATGACTAAAAATCAGGGTCGTCTGTAGATAGCCGTAATTACTAAAACTGCAGTATTGTAAAAAAAAAATACACACACACCAGTATAAAACATTTTATTGAAATAAACACTCCCCCAGACCCCTGTTTGACCATTTTATTAAAAAAAAAAAAAAGCTGGTCCGACGTAGTCCAGCGAATCCGAAGTAGTCCTCTGCATTCACAACCCTGAAAAATAGAAAACAAACACACAAACACAGACCACTTACCTCTTCCTGCAGTGGGATAATACACACAGCGATGTCACTGTACAGGGATAATAAACACAGAGATGTCACCGTACAGGTATAATAAACACAGTGATGTCACCCTACAGGGATAATAAACACAGTGATGTCACCGTACAGAGATAATAAACACAGCGATGTCACAGTACAGGGATAATAAACACAGTGATGTCACCCTACAGGGATAATAAACCTCAGATCAACACATTGTGCCCCCATCAGACCTCAGATCAGCGTCTTGTGCCCCCATCAGACCTCAGATCAACATCTTGTGTCCCCCTTCAGACCTCAGATCAGCCCCCAGTGCCCCCATCAGACCTCAGATCAACCCGCCGTGCCCCCATCAGACCTCAGATCAGCCCGCCGTGCCCCCATCAGACCTCAGATTATCCCACGATGCCCCCATCAGACCTCAGATCAGCCCGCCGTGCCCCCATCAGACCTCAGATCAGCCCACGGTGCCCCCATCAGACCTCAGATCAGCCCGCCGTGCCCCCATCAGACCTCAGATCAGCCCGCCGTGCCCCCATCAGACCTCAGATCAGCCCCCAGTGCCCCCATCAGACCTCAGATCAGCCCACCCAGCCACTTTAAAAAAGCAGACTTACCTGTTCTGGCCGCCGCTGTCCTCTGGCTCCCCGCTCCACTGTCTTCCCTGCCGGCGCTCACTATGACCTGACGCTGCGTCAGGTCATAGTGCGCGCCGGCAGGGAAGACAGTGGAGTGGGGAGCCAGAGGACAGCGGCGGCCAGAACAGGTAAGTCTGCTTTTTTAAAGGGGGGCAGGGCGGCACGGATCATCACGAGTCCGCGCTGGCTCGAGATGCCGTGCCGAGCCGAGCCGAAGCGGCAAATATTTGAGCGAATCCCGAATATTGCCGCTTCGGCTCGCTCATCACTAGTCCTGACACAGCCAGTTCATCTCTGACACCAAATTACGTATATTCAGCAATGAGTCCTGTATATGCAGTGGGGACACATGACAGGTCTGCTGGTCCACCCCCTACCTTCCCCGACCGCATCATGACCAAGTCGCAGATTGCGGCGCAATGGTCATTTGTGCCACAATCTGCGACTTTTTCCCTCTCATGGTGCTAGAGATATGCCTTACATAGGTGTATTTCAGGTTGATAAATGACCACCTATATATCATTCTGCTTAGCTCTACATGCTGCCAGCAGATTACTTTGCATTATCATGGTGAAAAGGTTTCCATTAAGGATGTATTTTAGCTAGTGAAAAGTAATATCTATGTACTGGTTTATTTCAACTCTGAAGTAGTCTGTACAGCATTACAAAATTCCCCCAAAAAATAAAAATAAATAAAAACAGTGTCTTTCATCATCAGGTGTTGAGTTTAAAAGCTCATTTCAGCTAGTTACAAAGGATTCTCCATATATGCAAGTTCAAAAGATAAACATTTCCTTTGAAGATGATTTGTTTTGATTATCTACTCATATGCGCTGTTTTGCTGCATGGTTGCATGATATGGTGGTATAAGTACATATTTCAAAATAGATATGCTTTCATGGATAGTGTTTTGTCTGCATTTGATTTTTCAGTATGATTCCACTTTTGTAGTGATGTAGTCACAAATGACTGTAAATCAAAAGACAGAAATAACGTTGGATGTTTTTTGGTAGCATTTCTGGATTGGCAATTATGCTTCTTGATTTGCAATTATTTATTTTCTTAATCTTAAAGCAGTAGTCTACAGCATTCAAACTACAACTCCTAAGAAACTCTAAAATGCTGGGAGTCACAATTTCACAACAACTGAAAAGTCACAGTTTGCACACCACTTTTTAAAAAAGTTCTTTTCAGACATTAAAAAAAAACTAGATATGAGGCAATTTTTTTAAAATTTACTTTAGGCTTGATTTGCTCGAATTTGTTTGGAGTATGAATCGATTCTACCTGAAACGAAAATTTCTCCCTCTCTCTTTACTCTCCTCCACCCCATCTAGAAAAAAATTCCTTGAATCAAATCCCAAAGAATTCTGATCCTAATGAATTAGAATTTTTGGAAAAGTTTGTGTTGAATTTTGATTCTGAAGAATTGATTCTCTAATCTCTAGAAAAATCCTCAATTTGGAGGGGGGAGGGTGTATCAACTTTTTATACCAGTCTTGCTTACAATAGTCGCAATTTTAGCTGTGTGTGTGGTTTTGTGCCAAAAATTGAAACACTACCCATGAAAGCAAATCCATTTTTCACCTCATATATCAAAAGGCACACACCGCTTGTAAAATGTGACTTTTTTAAAATATCAACTTGATTATTCACCTATTTCTTTCGATTTGTGACATTTTAACACCAAAAGCAGTAAAATTAGACTTTTTTTTAAAAAAAAAAACTGAAATGCACTATTTAGCCACCCCTGTCCAGACCACACTTGCGACATTTCTACTGGTAAATTGCGACTTTTGTCTCAGGCACAGGACGTTTTTGTCATTGTTTTGTTTGGGTTGCATGCCAATTTACTGACAAAACCCTGCTGTTTATCTCATTTATATCATCCTGATTTACCTATAAGTTGTTCCCACAACAGGTTGTTTTTTTCTTTATATAAATGGGACTTTTTGATAAAAAGTTGCATCTTTAGGCCATGAATGCCCGTCCACTTGGGCGTGATGCATTCTTTATGGGGAAAATTGTGGAGAAAACAGTTGATATATTTGGTGCAAATTAAAACGCCATTCTTTTTTGGCACATTTTATACCATAATTCATTGTGTCCTTGTAAACCTTTCTCTCCACTTTTAGAAAAGTGGGTGGCAGGAGGTGGGTAATTGTTGGAACCTCTGTGGCCTAACTCATTAAACGACCTGTGTTCCAGAAAACTGGCACATATAACATCAGAAATGCATGACGGCTCTCTGGTGTAGTTTAAAAACAGTTCTACAAATGGAACTCCCCACAATTGTCCAGATTTATTTCCTTTAAATTAGAGATAATCAAACTTCTTGAAATTTAGTTTGTGTCTAACTTATTGAATTTTTCAAAGAAAAGTTGAATCATGTCCAAATTGATTCTGCAACACTCAGAGTTGCTTTAATTCACCTGAAAAATTAGTATATGAGACTCTGGGGACTCCTTGGATTTTTTTTTATATCTTCATTATATTTTTAGATTGTTATTTTTTTTATTTCTTTATAAATATTTGCTCACATTTTAAAAAGGAGGAAACCTGGTTTTGTTATATTATTGACCGATCCAATTCTTTTCACTGTTTACCTGCTCACCATCAACATTGTCGCAGTAAGCAGGTATAATTGCAGCTGCACCATCACATGTGTTATGCTTTTTCATGTTAGAAAGATTCCAAAACTTTTCCCTTATAGGGGACAAACGGTGTTTAAAAACACATGGTGTTATCGGAAAAAATCAGTTGAGACCAAGTGAACAGTGGCTTGTTCTTCACAAGTGTCCAAAAATGATATGTTATCCCTTACACTCCCAGCGCCGTATATGTACGCACTCGAAGCCGGTACACAAATCCCAGCGTCATACTGGTACGGTGCTCTGATCGGGCGCAGGAGCTGCGCTCGCCCGATCAGCTGCAGGGGTCCGGCAGTGGCCGATAGACGGACCCCTGCTATATGCACCAGCATCTGTGAAAACACCAATGCCGGTGCATTAACCTTCGCACTGCCGCGGTCAGCGCTGACCGCGGCATGTGCGATGTCGGCGCTGGGAGGAAGAGCTCTTTGGGTCCCCGCGCTGCCCTTAGGCATCGGGCTGCCTTCAATGGAAGCCTGTGAGATCCAGCCACCTGGATCTCACAGGCAGAAAGCTGTAGGTGTATTACACTGTGTAATACACTTACAGCCAATGCATTACAATACAGAAGTATTGTAATGTATTGTAATTAGAGATGAGCGAGCACTAAAATGCTCGGGTGCTCGTTATTCGAGTCGAATTTTTCCCGATGCTCGGGTGCTCGTTTCGAATAACGAACCCCATTGAAGTCAATGGGATACTCGAGCATTTTTTGCAGGGGACCAAGGCTCTGCCTAGGGAAGGCTGTGTGAAAACCTGTAAACCTCAGAAAATGATGGAAACACCACGGAAATGGACAAGAAACAGCAGGGGCAGCATGCATGGATGCCTCTGAGGCTGCCTAATCCCACCATTACCCCAAATTCTTGGGAAACAGCCTGGTGGTGACCCTCAAGGCAATCGTGCTCACCCAGACCAAGAAAGGAAAGCACCCAACTAGGTGCAACGAAGGTCCATCGCCGCCTGCGGGTGACGCCACTGCCCATGCTGGCACTGCTGTCCTATCCCCTGCCCCACGACGCAGGCATAAGCCTGACACAGCGTGGTGACAGCGTGGTGGTGACACCAACAAGTGACCAAGTTAGATTGAGGTAGCAGGTGAACCACCCAAAAATTTACCCTGACACGGAATGGTGGTGAACGTCAGACGCCGCCTGCATGAGATTAGGGATAGAGCTGCTGTCTGTAAGGGAGAGTGTTAGGGCCTGAATTTAGATGTTGGTTAGGCAGGAATCACCCACAAAGAACCCAACAGCCCTTCTAAGGGCTACAAGCACCTTTTTTTTGGTCTCCCCCTGGCTGCTGCATGAGATTAGGGATAGAGCTGCTGTCTGTCAGGGAGAGTGTTAGGGCTTGAATTTAGATGTTGGTTAGGCAGGAATCACCCACAAAGAACCCAACAGCCCTTCTAAGGGCTACAAGCACCTTTTTTTTTTTGTCTCCTCCTGGCTGCTGGCTGGGACTTGTAGTGCAGCTACCGCCATCTTGGCTGCACACTGTTAGGGCGTGAAATTAGAATGTGGTTAGGCAGGAATCATCCGCAAAGAACCCAACGCTCCTTCTAAGGGCTACAATGACCTTTTTTTTGGCCTCCTCCTGGCTGCTGGCTGGGACTTGTAGTGCAGCGCCCGCCATCTTGGCTGCACACTGTTAGGGCGTGAAATTAGAATGTGGTTAGGCAGGAATCATCCACAATGAACCCAACGCTCCTTCTAAGGGCTACAACGACCTTTTTTTTTGGCCTCCTCTAGGCTGCTGGCTGGGACTTGTAGTGCAGCTACCGCCATCTTGGCTGCACGCTGTGCACAGCGACTGGTGGCAAAAGGGACAGCACGTGGTCCACACAGACCCAAAAGAAATTGTCCAAAGTCCTCTCAGTACTCATTTTTGCTGCTGCTGTACCTTGGCTTGCTGGGATCTGTAGTGCAGTCTTCGGAATACGTTTTTTCTCTCAGTTATATATACTACAGTCCAGTGAACAATTATGTTGTGTGCTGTACAGTAGCGTCAGTCTAGGGTATACGTTTTTTCTCTCAATTAGATATCCTACAGCACAGTGGAATATTCTGTCGTGTGCTGCACAGTAGCTGGAGTGTAGAAAATATACGTTTTTTCTCTCAGTTATATATCATACAATGCAGTGAAAAATTGAGTGATTTGCCGTACAATAGCCGCCGTCTAAAGACTACGTTTTTTCTCTCAGTTATATATACTACAGTGCAGTGAAAAATTCTGTCTTGTGCTGCACACTAGCTGGAGTGTAGAAAATATAAGTTTTTCGTCTCAGTTATACATTATACAGTGCAATGCAAAATTCTGTCATGTGCTGCACACTAGCCGAAGTCTAGAAAATATACATTTTTTCTCTCATTCATATATCCTACAGTGCAGTGAAAAATTGTGTGGTGTGCGTTATACTAGCAGCAGTCTAGAGAATACGTTTTTTCTCTCAGATACATTTAATACAGTCCAGTGAAAAATTCTGTGGTGTGTGGTACACTATCCGCAGTCTAGAGAATATGTTTGTGGCCTCAGATATTAATTTGACAGTTTAGTGATTACACAAAATGTTGAACCCAAGGGCTAAGGGTCGAGTACTTGGGCGTCCAAGTGATGTAGGGGGGCAGAGGCCATGGACCTGGGCAGGGTGACACAATACCTACTGATGAGGGAGCAGTGAAACGCCACAGAGTTTTGCTCCCTAGCTTCATCTCGCAACTTACAAGGTCACGTGGTACACAACTATTGAAACCACAACAGTGCGAACAGGTGATGACGTGGATAGCGGATAATGTGTCCAAGTAATTTATCCACCACCCAGTCTTCCACACAGTCCACCAACTTTAGCCAAGGGAGTAGACCCTGTGGCTCCTCCAGCTCAACCTCCTTTCCCCCAGCCTGCCCCTTGTTGGGGTGTGGGAGTCGTTGCCGTTAGAAACAGTCCTCACTCAGGTCTTGGCAAAATAAGCTCAGGTTTATTTTTGAGCAAAAACAAAACAAATTAACAAAAACAAAGTTCAGGAGAATAAGGGGTTAAGTTGCAGCTACCTTAAGATCAAGTAGCACCCCAGCTCTCAGCTCATCCAGCCTGAACTGAAGATCCCTCCACCTACATACAAGTGCACTTATATACAATTTACCAGTTCCCAGAATCCATCAGTCTTAAAGGAACATGCATTTGGTTTAAAACAGAAATATTGCACATAAATCATACATTAAACTACATAAAACACAAAGCATTCTAGCTGTCTCCTTTTAAAATAAAAAAAGGAGCTTACAATCTATATACATTTTACCAAATTATACCAAACATAACATAAGAACATAAACCCACTAGGTTTGGCTGTAGCTGTGCCTCACCTGGCAATAATTAGCAGCACCCTATATAAACCCAGCACACCCTCTCCTCAGGTTTAGTCTCCTGCAGGTACAGTAAGTAGCTGGTAATGCTGTGTGTTTGGTGGTGGGGAATACTGAGCTAGTTTGTCTGTGGAAATGATAGTGGGCAGAGACAAAGGTTTGCTGGCCAGCATGTGAAAAAAGAGAGAGAAAGATACATACATACAGATAGACAGACTTGCTCACTATTAACCCCTCAACACCCCTCCCATGGAAAATATGGATTCAGATCTGGCATACTCACAGGAAGTCTTTTCAGGACCCTACCCAAAAACACAAACCACTGCTCAACAGCAACCTGGGCATTTGCTCTGTCCCGATGCCCAAAATTTAGAACTTTTCGCAGTCTGTGGGTGATGAGAATGTGGTTGTTGTCAAGGCAGTAAGTCCCAGGAGGGAGCAGAGTGAGGAATCGGAGGAAGAGCAGGTGGATGATGAGGTGACTGACCCGAGCTGGGTTGGTAAGCCTAGTCAAGACAGTGCTTCTGAGGGGGAGGAAAGTGCAGCACCAGAACAGGTTGGAAGAGGAAGTGGGGTGGCCAGAGGGAGAAGCAGGGCCAGAGCAAGTAGATCAGCAACTGTTTCACGTAGTGAAGCTGCCATGCCGAGGCCTAGATGTTCGCAAGTCTGGAGGTTTTTTAAAGAATGTGAGGATGACCGACGGACTGTGGTGTGCAACCTGTGCCACACCAGGATCAGCAGGGGAGCCACCACTACCAGCCTAACCACTACCAGCATGCGCAGGCATATGAGTGCTAAACACACGACTCAATGGAACCAAGGCCGTTCACCTCCTGCGTATCACACCACTGCTCCTACCCCTTTGTCACATGCTGGCTCAGCGAGTCAACCCCCTGCCCAGGACCCCGGTACGAGCGCCTCCCACCCTACAACCACCCCTTCACCTCCACGATCCTCCACACCCTACACCAATGTGTCCCAGCGCAGCCTTCAGCTGTCTTTACATCAGACATTGGAGCGCAAACGCAAATACAATTCCACCCACCCATCCACATGCACAAGCCCTAAACGTCCACATTTTAAAACTGCTGAGCCTGGAGATGCTGCGACATAGACTGGTAGAGACTGAGGCTTTCCGCAACCTGATGGCGGTGGCTGTCCCTCGGGTACTTTGTCCCCCACTATTTTTCATGATGTGCCGTCCTAGCCCTACACCAGCACGTGTCAGAGAACATCATCCGTGCCCTGACCAACGCGGTTACTGAGGTCCACCTAACCACGGACACGTGGACAAGTGCTGGCGGGCAGGGACACTATATCTCCCTGACGGCACATTGGGTTAACTTGGTGGAGGCTGGGATCGAGTCTGACCCTGGGGCCGCTCATGTAATGCCCACACCAAGGATTGCGGGGCCTACCTCGGTCATGGTTTCTCAGACTTATTATGCCTCTTCCTCCAACCCCTCCTCCTACTCTCAAATAGAATCTGTGAGCACGGCGCCTTCAGTCGGAGCTCTAGGCGCAGCAGCACTGCCGTGGGTAAGCGCCAACAGGCGGTGCTGAAACTGCTGAGCTTAGATGACAAGAGGCACACCACCCAAGAGCTGTTACAGGGCATCACGGCGCAGACCTATCTTTGGCTGGTGCCGCTGAAACTCAAACCAGGCATGGTTGTGTGTGACAACGGGCATAACCTGGTGGCAGCTCTGCAACTCGGCAGGCTCACACATGTGCCATTATACACCAATACTATTTCCCAAAGTAACAACAACCCATATAAACACTGCATATAAAACCTGCCTGGCCCACGTGTTCAATCTTGTGGTTCAGCGGTTCCTCAAGACCTACCCCAATTTGTCTGATTTGCTCACCAAGGTGCGACGCATTGGTGCGCATTTCCACAAGTCAACCACAGATGCTGCCACTCTCAGGGCAGTGCAACGGCGCTTATGACTGACAGCTCACTGACTGTTGTGCGACGTGCCCACACAATGGAATTCCACATTACACATGTTAGCCAGGGTTTACCAGCAGCGAAGAGCAATTCTAGACTGCCAGATGACAACTTCCACAAGAACTGGTAGTCAGGTTAATCAGCTTCTTCTAGTGTACAATGAGGAGTGGACGTGGATGTCTGATATCTGTCAGGTGTTAAGCAACTTTGAGGAGTCAACACAGATGGTCAGCGGCGATACCGCCATTATCAGCGTCACCATCCTGCTGCTTTGTCTGCTGAAAAAGTCACTGCTCAGCATGAAGTCAGAAGCTTTGCTCTTGTCACAGGAGATGGGGGAAGAAGATACGTTGCTTGATAGCCAGACCACCCTCAGGTCTGTTTCTCAGCATGTATTGTAGGAGGATGAGGAGGAAGAGGAGGAGAGAAGGAGACTGTTGGCGAGACTGAAGAGGGTACCTATGCTTATTCCTTCTTATCTGTTGAGCTTTATGGGCTGAAGAAGAGGAGTTGGAGGGGGAGGAAATGGAGAGTCAGCCCATTGAGGAGATTATTGCGTGTTGGGACTCTGGCGCACATGGCTGACTTCATGTTAGGCTGCCTTTCCCATGACCCTTGCGTTAGAAGCATTTTTGACAACACCGATTACTGGGTGCTCACCCTACTGGACCCCAGGTACAAGCAGAACTTTTCCACTCTCATTCCTGTAGAGGAAAGGAGTATGAGAGTGAATCAATATCAACAGTCCCTAGTGCACAAGCTGAAACTATCCTTCCCATCTGACACCGCTAGCGGCAGAGGACGTAGTTCTGTGGGCCAACTCGCGGGGGAGAGGAGGGGAGCAGGCAGCTTGTCAAGCACTTGAAGGGGAACACTCTCCAAGGACTTTGCAAGTTTTATGGCACCCCAGCAAGACTATGTCACCCGTCCCCCAGTAGGGGGGGAGCTGTTCAGAAAGATGGTGAGGGAGTACCTAGGTGACCATACCAACATCCTGCGTGATCACTCTGCTCCATACAACTACTGGGTTGCACAGCTGGACACATTGCCCGAACTGGCGCTGTACGCCTTGGAGGTGCTGTCCTGCCCTGCCGCTAGCGTGTTGTCAGAGCGGGTTTTCAGTGCAGCTGGTGGCATCATCATTGATAAGCGTACACGCCTGTCAACTGACAGGCTGACTATTATTGAAATGAATAAAGCCTGGATTTCACCGGAATGCAAATCTCCAGCGGGGGAAAGCAGCTCAACATGAAGATTCTTTATGTATCCTCTCCTCTCCTCCTCCTCCTCCTTCTCTTCTTACACAAACGCTGAGCCAACAGGCAATGTTTCTGAGGGCCAACTAGCGCTCTATACAAACAATGTTTACGGAGGGCCACCTACAAGCCCTCTCTCCAATACATTTTTTAGTAGCGTCAACTACAGACACTCAAAAACAATTTTATAGGAGGGTCAACTACAGACACTCCAAAAACAATTTTACAAGAGGGTCAACTACAGAGACTCCAAAACAATTTTTTAGGAGGGTCAACTTCAGACACTCCAAAACAAATTTTTGGGAGGCTCACCTACAGCCATTTGACTGCAATCTCAGTCTGACCAAGGCATTGGTGGTGTCACCGCCATGCTGTGTCACTGTAAAATTTTATGTGCTTCACCTACTACCTGAGTGTAACTTGGTCACTCTGTTGTCAACGCCATGCTGTGTCAGTGTAAAATTGTATGTGCTTCACCTGCTTCCTCAACTAACTTGGTCACTTGTAATCAAGATCTTGTATGGCTCACCACCTGTAAGAGTGAATGTTTTGGAGGTGCTCGTACCTTTGACGGCTCACCCTATTGCCGTAGGATAAAATAAGAATGTACTGTTAGTGTAGGTAGGCACACTCCCTTGTTTGGGATTGGTGTTGTTGTTATCATTCAATGAGTTTCAATCAAATTATGTATTTCAATAAAAACTTATATCTATTTTATTCTGAGTATAACAATTATTTCACAAGTATAATATTCATGTTCAAAATAGTTAAAAATAGAAAAACAATAAAAATAATAAGAAAAATAATAAGAAAATCAATGAAATGATTAATGAAACAAATTTTCAATTAATAAGTAAAAAATGCTAAAAATGGTAAGGGATGGTATGACTGGTAAAGGTATCAAATAGAAAGATTTAGTTCAGTCTCTAATATCCTTTTGGCTTTAATTAGGTTAGTTCTTCTATTTTGATGGTGCCTGCAACAATGTAG
>ONZH01021281.1:0-12088 GCA_900303285.1 Rhinella marina | reverse complement strand
CCATGGATGCTGCGGGCGGCTACTGACCACAGCATCTATGGGGTTAAACAGCTGAAATCGGTGCCAGCACCGATTTCAGCTGTAGCAGCAGAGTGTGAGCTGTAATTACAGCTCACACTCTCTGCTGATGGCAGCGGCTCCGATCCTGAGCCGCTGCCATCATATAATACAGAGAGCAGGAGGGGGCAGGACCGGGGGGCAACGGAGGCACCAGGGGGGCACTACAAGGGGGGGCACAGAAAACTTACCTGGTTTCAGGCTGCGATCTCCAGAGTGTAGATCGCAGCCTGAAACCGGCATTTTAGTACTGAAGCGCTCCGATTGGTTAGTCTGCAGAGACTAACCAATCGGAGCACTTGCTGGCAAGGGACCACTCTGATTGGTCCCTTGCCGGCTTCCCCGAGGTCTCTGCTCTCCGGGAGAGCGGAGACTCCAGGGCTGTGACACTGTATAGTGTCACAGTCCCGTTAAGCAGTTTGGGCGTAACTGCACGTCCAAATGCCGCAATTTACTTGCACTTTGGACTACAGTTACGTCCAAATGCGCCAAGGGGTTAAAGAAATAAAATCTTTTTGCATCGCCGCTTCCCAAGACCAATAACTATTTTATTTTTCTTTCTATCGAGTTGTGTGAGAGCTTGATTTTTGCGGGACAACTTGCAGTTTTCATTGGTATCATTTTGGAGTAAATTACGCTTTTTGATCGCTTGTTATTAAGTTTTTTCAGTGGCAGCTAAGTATAAATTAGCAATTCTGTTTTTTTTTTACGGCGTTCACAGTAGGGGATACTTTACATGATATTTCTGTAGGGTGGGTCATTATGGACGCAGCAATACCAAACATATTTTTTTTCCAGCTTTTTTGAATTTCAATGGAAAAAAGTGTATTTTTATTTTTACTGGAATTTTCTTAATTTAATAAATGTGTTTTGTTTTGTTTTTTTACTTTTTTACCACTTAATAGTCCCACAAGGGGACTATAACAAACAACATTCTGATTGATTTTAAAATGCAATGAACTATCCCTATAGTGCATTGCATTTTAATGTGAGTGCTTTACTAACATTGATGAGCAGGCTACGCCATAGAGGTGCAGCTTGTTGGAAACTACTCAAGGCTGCTTTGGGCCTATCTCAGATCCCAGGCAGCTTTCACACACATTGGTACCATGTGATCGCATTTGCGGGGTGCCCCCTTAGTGACTGCTGTAAAAAGGCGTATGGCTGGTCACCAAGGGGTTAAAATGAAAATGGTTTGTCTTCTAAAGCCTTCAATTTCACTTCATCTGCAGATTGTTATTTCTCCTTCTCAGTCTATTCCGTCAAAATAGTTTTTCCAATAGGCCTTTATTAATTTTAATTTTACATATCTTGGCTAGAACCATTGTTGCTAATTGGTTTTTTATTACAAAATGTAAATGGTTTGTCTTCTACAGTCTTCAGTTTCATTTCCTCTGCAGACTGTTATCTCCTTCAATTCTGTCATAATCATTTTTCCAGTTAGTCTTTATTAAAATTTTTCAACAGTTTGTTTCCTACAATTCAATTTACTGCATCTATAGACTTTTGCTTCTTCGTCTCAGAGAGTACTGTCAGAGAGCTGCTCTGATGGCGTGATCTGTGGGTTTTATCTTCAGTTCCCTGACAGCTCATAAATACAGATTTAAGCTAAATTCTTATCAGTTTGAAATTGAATTAATGTTTTATATTACAGCGAAGATGGCGAAGATTAAAACATTTACATGAGAGCACTTTTGTTTGTTTCAGTAAGCATAACTTTACAGTTGACTTAGAAAGAAGATCTGCACGCTGTTATCTAATGATCCTTAGTAGATTTGATTTGGCAGGTTTTCCTACCATATATAGTATATATACTGTATATATACAGTATATATACTGTATATTCACACTTTTAATGTGAAAACTTAAGCACTTGCTTGATAGTAATTTTAAAGTAAGGTGGTTTAGGCCTCTTTCACACGACAGTATATTTTGCGGGCTCTGATCCATTGATCCATTCATTTCTATGGGTCCGCAAAAAATACTGACAGCACACTGTGTGCTGTCCGCATCCGTATGTCCGTTCCGTAGCCCGCAAAAAAAAAATAGAACATGTCCTATTCTTGTCTGTTTTGCGGACAAGGATAGGCATTGTTACTATGGATCTGCAAAACAAACGGATGCCATACGGATGCCATACGTTTTTTTCCGGATCCGCAATTTGCGGACCGCAAAACACAACGTTCGTGTGAAACTAGCCTTAGGCTCCATTCACACATCCGTGTGTGATTGCGGATCCGCAGAAACGGACACCGGCCATGTGCATTCCGCAATTTGCGGACCGCACATGGCCGGCTCTATAATAGAAATGCCTTTTCTTGCCTGTGTATTCGGAGAAGAATAGGACATGTTCAATTTTTTTGCGGGGCCGCGAAACGGAAGTGTGGATGCGGACCGCACACTGTGTGCTGTCCGCATCTTTTGCGGCCACATTGAAAATAAATGGGTCCGCACCCGTTCTGCAATTTTGTGGAACGGATGCGGACACATTCTGCGGACGTGTGAATGGAGCCTAAAAAAGATGTTTTTCACATTAGAGGGGTATCCCAACCTAGAACATCTGCAACACCTGCATACTGTTATTTAATAATCCTTGATAGACTTTTAATAAATTCCTTGAGGGGTGAAGTTTTCAAAATGGAGCCACTTTTGGGGGGTTTCAACAGTAGAGTTAGCTCAGGGTCTCTTCAAATGTGATATAACAAATAAAAACTATTCTAGTAGCTTATGACTACATATGGAGTGAATTGAATATTGAATATGGTGAATGTAATTAATAACTATTTTATGAAGTGTCACTATCTGTGTTAAAAGCATTCAAAACAGTTTTGCTGCATTTTTTCTAGTGATTTTATGAATCACATGACTTCAACTCATTCTAGGTTTCAATCCAGTGTGTATTCTGATATCTTAGTGCTCCCTGTTACAATCCACAACTCTGTTAGGCTAATTTCACATTTGCGACAGATATCTCAGCTTTCACTTATGTGGGAGTTCAAAAAAAAGCCAAGCGAGTGCTGTTGAATGTTTTCAGAAGTCCAGTAGAAAAGAATGGAGAGAGCACCGCACAGGAGTGGTCACCGCTCCATTCACCTCTATGGGACTGATAGAAATGTTTAGCTTTGGGAACTCCCATAGAAATTATTCGAGGGTGGCCACATATGTGAGAGTGTTTCTTTATCGTTTCGGGGGTTCTGTTCTGGAGTTAGGAGTGGGTCCCAGAGGTAGGACTGCACATATCTGACATTGGTGGTATATCGCTAGGTCTAATGTTAGACAACCCCTTTAAAGGTATTGCAGATATTATATTTAGTTAAGCCTCATTCACACTTGAATATTTTGGTTAGTATTTGTAAGCCACAAAACAGGAATTGAAACTATACACAGAAAAAGTATAATGGAAAGATCCTCACTCTCGATTGAATTTGAAATACTGATGCAAAATACTGACCAAATATACACGTGTGAACGAGGGCTAAGGGAGATCTGACTGATGTGGATGGTAACAATCTCTGTACTGCACTGGAAAAAGAACATAGTGATGAGATAATGGCTAAGGCCATACATACTGGATTTTTAATCCCATGGCTTTTGCCCTGAAATTTCTGGACAATCTGTAAAAATTAGAGATGAGCGAACATGCTCGTCCGAGCTTGGTGCTCGTTCGAGTATTAGGGTATTCGCATATGCTCGATACTCGGACGAGCATATCGCGATCCTCGAGGAAATGGCAACTTCCTCTTCCTGCATGTTAGGCGCTTTTTCTCAGCCAATCAACATGCAGGAGAGTCTTTGGTACCTCCTAGCATCACGTGGGGCCCCTACAAGTCAATAGCAGGGATTGGCTGGCCAGATCAGATGACCTGGGAATATAAGAATCTGGTCCCCCGCTGCTTGCGTCAGACTCCGCCTGCATGAGATTAGGGATAGAGCTGCTGTCTGTCAGGGAGTGTTAGGGCCTGAATTTAGATGGTGGTTAGGCAGAAATCACAAAGAACCCAACAGCCCTTCTAAGGGCTACAAGCATCTTTTTTTTTGGTCTCCTCCTGGCTGCTGGCTGGGACTTGTAGTGCAGCTACCGCCATCTTGGCTGCACACTGTACACAGTGACTGGTGGCAGAAGGGACAGCACGTGGTCCAGACAGACCCAAAAGAAATTGCCCAAAGTCCTCTCAGTACTCATTTTTGCTGCTGCTGCTGTACCTTGGCTTGCTGGGATCTGTAGTGCAGTCTAGGGAATACGATTTTTCTCTCATTTCTATACACTACAGTCCAGTGAACAATTATGTAGTGTACTGTACAGTAGCGTCAGTCTAGGGAATACGTTTTTCTCTCATTTCTATACACTACAGTCCAGTGAACAATTATGTAGTGTACTGTACAGTAGCGTCAGTCTAGGGAATACGTTTTTTCTCTCATTTCTATACACTACAGTCCAGTGAACAATTATGTAGTGTACTGTACAGTAGCATCAGTCTAGGGAATACGTTTTTTATATCATTTCTATACACTACCGTCCAGTGAACAATTATGTAGTGTGCTGTACAGTAGCGTCAGTCTAGGGAATACGTTTTTTTATATATCCTACAGTGCAGTGAAAAATTGAGTGGTTTGCGGTGCAATAGCCGCCGTCTAAAGACTATGTTTTTCCTCTCAGTCATATATACTACAGTGCAGTGCGAAATTGTGTCGTGTGCTGCACACTAGCCGGAGTGTAGAAAATATACGTTTTTCCTCTCAGTTATACATTATACAGTGCAATGCAAAATTCTGTTGTGTGCTGCACACTAGCCGGAGTGTAGAAAATATATGTTTTTTCTCTCAGTTATATATTATACAGTGCAGTGAAAAATTCTGTCGTGTGCTGCACACTAGCCGGAGTGTAGAAAATATAAGTTTTTTCTCTCATTTATATATTATACAGTGCAGTGCAAAATTCTGTCGTGAGCTGCACACTAGCCGGAGTGTAGAAAATATACGTTTTTCCTCTCAGTTATATATCCTACAGTGCAGTGAAAAATTGAGTGGTTTGCGGTGCAATAGCCGCCGTCTAAAGACTACGTTTTTCCTCTCAGTTATATATATTATAAATTCTGTTGTGTGCTGCACACTAGCCGGAGTGTAGAAAATATACGTTTTTTCTCTCAGTTATATATTATACAGTGCAGTGAAAAATTCTGTTGTGTGCTGCACACTAGCCGGAGTGTAGAAAATATACGTTTTTTCTCTCATTTATATATTATACAGTGCAGTGCAAAATTCTGTCGTGTGCTGCACGCTAGCCGGAGTGTAGAAAATATACGTTTTTCCTCTCAGTCATATATACTACAGTGCAGTGCAAAATTCTGTTGTGTGCTTCACACTAGCTGGAGTGTAGAAAATATACGTTTTTTCTCTCAGTTATATATTATACAGTGCAGTGAAAAATTCTGTCGTGTGCTGCACACTAGCCGGAGTGTAGAAAATATATACGTTTTTTTCTCTCATTTATATATTATACAGTGCAGTGCAAGATTCTGTCGTGTGCTGCACACTAGCCGGAGTGTAGAAAATATACGTTTTTCCTCTCAGTTATATATTATACAGTGCAGTGCAAAATTCTGTCGTGTGCTGCACGCTAGCCGGAGTGTAGAAAATATACGTTTTTCCTCTCAGTCATATATACTACAGTGCAGTGCAAAATTCTGTTGTGTGCTTCACACTAGCTGGAGTGTAGAAAATATACGTTTTTTCTCTCAGTTATATATTATACAGTGCAGTGAAAAATTTAGTCGTCTGCTGCACACTAGCCGGAGTGTAGAAAATATACGTTTTTCTCTCTCATTTATATATTATACAGTGCAGTGCAAAATTCTGTCGTGTGCTGCACACTAGCCGGAGTGTAGAAAATATACGTTTTTCCTCTCAGTTATATATCCTACAGTGCAGTGAAAAATTGAGTGGTTTGCGGTGCAATAGCCGCCGTCTAAAGACTACGTTTTTCCTCTCAGTCATATATATTATAAATTCTGTTGTGTGCTGCACACTAGCCGGAGTGTAGAAAATATACGTTTTTTCTCTCAGTTATATATTATACAGTGCAGTGAAAAATTCTGTCGTGTGCTGCACACTAGCCGGAGTGTAGAAAATATACGTTTTTTCTCTCATTTATATATTATACAGTGCAGTGCAAAATTCTGTCGTGTGCTGCACGCTAGCCGGAGTGTAGAAAATATACGTTTTTCCTCTCAGTCATATATACTACAGTGCAGTGCAAAATTCTGTTGTGTGCTTCACACTAGCTGGAGTGTAGAAAATATACGTTTTTCCTCTCAGTTATATATTATACAGTGCAGTGCAAAATTCTGTCGTGTGCTGCACGCTAGCCGGAGTGTAGAAAATATACGTTTTCCTCTCAGTCATATATACTACAGTGCAGTGCAAAATTCTGTTGTGTGCTTCACACTAGCTGGAGTGTAGAAAATATACGTTTTTTCTCTCAGTTATATATTATACAGTGCAGTGAAAAATTCTGTCGTGTGCTGCACACTAGCCGGAGTGTAGAAAATATACGTTTTTTCTCTCATTTATATATTATACAGTGCAGTGCAAAATTCTGTCGTGTGCTGCACACTAGCCGGAGTGTAGAAAATATACGTTTTTCCTCTCAGTTATATATCCTACAGTGCAGTGAAAAATTGAGTGGTTTGCGGTGCAATAGCCGCCGTCTAAAGACTACGTTTTTCCTCTCAGTCATATATACTACAGTGCAGTGCAAAATTCTGTTGTGTGCTTCACACTAGCTGGAGTGTAGAAAATATAAGTTTTTTCTCTCAGTTATATATTATACAGTGCAGTGAAAAATTCTGTCGTGTGCTGCACACTAGCCGGAGTGTAGAAAATATACGTTTTTTTCTCTCATTTATATATTATACAGTGCAGTGCAAAATTCTGTCGTGTGCTGCACACTAGCCGGAGTGTAGAAAATATACGTTTTTCCTCTCAGTTATATATTATACAGTGCAGTGCAAAATTCTGTCGTGTGCTGCACGCTAGCCGGAGTGTAGAAAATATACGTTTTTCCTCTCAGTCATATATACTACAGTGCAGTGCAAAATTCTGTTGTGTGCTTCACACTAGCTGGAGTGTAGAAAATATACGTTTTTTCTCTCAGTTATATATTATACAGTGCAGTGAAAAATTTAGTCGTCTGCTGCACACTAGCCGGAGTGTAGAAAATATACGTTTTCTCTCTCATTTATATATTATACAGTGCAGTGCAAAATTTCTGTCGTGTGCTGCACACTAGCCGGAGTGTAGAAAATATACGTTTTTCCTCCCAGTTATATATCCTACAGTGCAGTGAAAAATTGAGTGGTTTGCGGTGCAATAGCCGCCGTCTAAAGACTACGTTTTTCCTCTCAGTCATATATATTATAAATTCTGTTGTGTGCTGCACACTAGCCGGAGTGTAGAAAATATACGTTTTTTCTCTCAGTTATATATTATACAGTGCAGTGAAAAATTCTGTCGTGTGCTGCACACTAGCCGGAGTGTAGAAAATATACGTTTTTTTCTCTCATTTATATATTATACAGTGCAGTGCAAAATTCTGTCGTGTGCTGCACGCTAGCCGGAGTGTAGAAAATATACGTTTTTCCTCTCAGTCATATATACTACAGTGCAGTGCAAAATTCTGTTGTGTGCTTCACACTAGCTGGAGTGTAGAAAATATAAGTTTTTTCTCTCAGTTATATATTATACAGTGCAGTGAAAAATTCTGTCGTGTGCTGCACACTAGCCGGAGTGTAGAAAATATACGTTTTTTTCTCTCATTTATATATTATACAGTGCAGTGCAAAATTCTGTTGTGTGCTGCACACTAGCCGGAGTGTAGAAAATATACGTTTTTCCTCTCAGTTATATATTATACAGTGCAGTGCAAAATTCTGTCGTGTGCTGCACACTAGCCGGAGTGTAGAAAATATACGTTTTTCCTCTCAGTCATATATACTACAGTGCAGTGCAAAATTCTGTTGTGTGCTTCACACTAGCTGGAGTGTAGAAAATATAAGTTTTTTCTCTCAGTTATATATTATACAGTGCAGTGAAAAATTCTGTCGTGTGCTGCACACTAGCCGGAGTGTAGAAAATATACGTTTTTTCTCTCATTTATATATTATACAGTGCAGTGCAAAATTCTGTCGTGTGCTGCACACTAGCCGGAGTGTAGAAAATATACGTTTTTCCTCTCAGTTATATATTATACAGTGCAGTGCAAAATTCTGTCGTGTGCTGCACGCTAGCCGGAGTGTAGAAAATATACGTTTTTCCTCTCAGTCATATATACTACAGTGCAGTGCAAAATTCTGTTGTGTGCTTCACACTAGCTGGAGTGTAGAAAATATACGTTTTTTCTCTCAGTTATATATTATACAGTGCAGTGAAAAATTTAGTCGTCTGCTGCACACTAGCCGGAGTGTAGAAAATATACGTTTTTCTCTCTCATTTATATATTATACAGTGCAGTGCAAAATTCTGTCGTGTGCTGCACACTAGCCGGAGTGTAGAAAATATACGTTTTTCCTCTCAGTTATATATCCTACAGTGCAGTGAAAAATTGAGTGGTTTGCGGTGCAATAGCCGCCGTCTAAAGACTACGTTTTTCCTCTCAGTCATATATATTATAAATTCTGTTGTGTGCTGCACACTAGCCGGAGTGTAGAAAATATACGTTTTTTCTCTCAGTTATATATTATACAGTGCAGTGAAAAATTCTGTCGTGTGCTGCACACTAGCCGGAGTGTAGAAAATATACGTTTTTTCTCTCATTTATATATTATACAGTGCAGTGCAAAATTCTGTCGTGTGCTGCACGCTAGCCGGAGTGTAGAAAATATATACGTTTTTCCTCTCAGTCATATATACTACAGTGCAGTGCAAAATTCTGTTGTGTGCTTCACACTAGCTGGAGTGTAGAAAATATACGTTTTTCCTCTCAGTTATATATTATACAGTGCAGTGCAAAATTCTGTCGTGTGCTGCACGCTAGCCGGAGTGTAGAAAATATACGTTTTTCCTCTCAGTCATATATACTACAGTGCAGTGCAAAATTCTGTTGTGTGCTTCACACTAGCTGGAGTGTAGAAAATATACGTTTTTTCTCTCAGTTATATATTATACAGTGCAGTGAAAAATTCTGTCGTGTGCTGCACACTAGCCGGAGTGTAGAAAATATTCGTTTTTTCTCTCATTTATATATTATACAGTGCAGTGCAAAATTCTGTCGTGTGCTGCACACTAGCCGGAGTGTAGAAAATATACGTTTTTCCTCTCAGTTATATATCCTACAGTGCAGTGAAAAATTGAGTGCTTTGCGGTGCAATAGCCGCCGTCTAAAGACTACGTTTTTCCTCTCAGTCATATATACTACAGTGCAGTGCGAAATTGTGTCGTGTGCTGCACACTAGCCGGAGTGTAGAAAATATACGTTTTTTCTCTAAGTTATATATTATACAGTGCAGTGAAAAATTCTGTTGTGTGCTGCACACTAGCCGGAGTGTAGAAAAGATACGTTTTTCCTCTCAGTTATATATACTACAGTGCAGTGCAAAATTCTGTCGTGTGCTACACACTAGCCGGAGTGTAAAAAATATACGTTTTTCCTCTCAGTTATATATTATACAGTGCAGTGAAAAATTCTGTCGTGTGCTGCACACTAGCCGGAGTGTAGAAAATATACGTTTTTCCTCTCAGTTATATATTATACAGTACAGTGCAAAATTCTGTCGTGTGCTGCACGCTAGCCGGAGTGTAGAAAATATACGTTTTTCCTCTCAGTCATATATACTACAGTGCAGTGCAAAATTCTGTTGTGTGCTGCACACTAGCTGGAGTGTACAAAATATACGTTTTTTCTCTCAGTTATATATTATACAGTGCAGTGAAAAATTCTGTCGTGTGCTGCACACTAGCCGGAGTGTAGAAAATATACGTTTTTTCTCTCAGTTATATATTATACAGTGCAGTGAAAAATTGTGTTGTGTGCTGCACACTAGCCGGAGTGTAGAAAATATACGTTTTTTCTCTCAGTTATATATCATACATTGCAGTGAAAAATTGAGTGGTTTGCGGTACAATACCCACCGTCTAAAGACTATGTTTTTTCTCTCAGTTATATATCATACAGTGTGTAACGCCGGTGGTTGCCAGCTGCCGGCGTACTACTATTCCCAGCACTCACCGTCGCATGATTCCTGTCCATGCTCCATCTGGATACCACCATGTTGTCTCATCCTCCAGGGCTACTCCGGCTGTGTCCCGTAGGGGGCGGGCGCCGGCTCTCTCTGCTTCTTATACACGCAGTGTGTGCACCTGAAATCTGTCCTCCACCTGTCCTGGACCAAGATCAGCTATTTAAGGCAGCCCCACCCACTCTCAGATGCCTGAGCAATATTGTGGTTTGTTCCATAGCGAAGGTGTGCTATTGTCTCCTGTGTTGTTACTCCGTGTATGACCCGTGCCTGTTCCTGCCTGATCCCGTGGTACCTCGTTGATCCTCCAGTTGCCGACTCTGTTTGCTGACCTGAACCTGTGCTGCCCGCCTCGACCATTTGCTTGTTCCTGACTACGCCTCTGTCTATTCTCTGGTACCTCGCTGCCCTCCTGTGTATGACCCGGACTGTCGACCCTGCTACTACCACAGCTCTGCTATTCAAGTCCTGCTACTGCCACGCCTGCACAATCCCGGCTCTGCTACTTCAAGTTCTGCTACTACCACAGCTCTGCTATTCAAGTCCTGCTACTGCCACGCCTGCACAATCCCGGCTCTGCTACTTCAAGTTCTGCTACTACCACAGCTCTGCTATTCAAGTCCTGCTACTGCCACGCCTGCACAATCCCGGCTCTGCTACTTTAAGTTCTGCTACTACCACAGCTCTACTACTCAAGTTCAGCTTCTGCAGCTCGTCCTGCCTGGCCAGCCGTTTCCTACTCCTGCTGGTAGGTAACACAGTGAGTCCACATTACCTGAATCGTTACACAGTGCAGTGAACATACAAAATGTTGAACCCAAGGGCTAAGGGTCGAGGGCATGGGCGGTCAAGTAGTGTAGGGGGCCGAGGCCGTGGTCCTGGGCAGGGTGACACAGTACATGTTGATGAGGGAGCAGTGGAATGCCACAGAGTTTCGCTCCCTAGCTTCATCTTGCAACTTACTGGTTCACTTGGTACACCACTATTGAAACCACAACAGCGCGAACAGGTGATGACGTGGATAGCGGACAATGCGTCCAGTAATTTATCTACCACCCAGTCTTCCACGCAGTCCACCCATGCTAGACAAGGGAGTAGACCTCTGGCTTCTCCAGCTCAACCTCCTTCCCCCCATCCTGCCCCCCCCCATGGAAAGTATGGATTCAGATCTGGCATACTCACAGGAACTCTTTTCAGGACCCTACCCAGAGACACAAACCACTGCTCAACAGCAACCTGAGCAGTTGCTCTGTCCCGATGCTCAAAATTTAGAACTTTCACAGTCTGTGGGTGATGAGAGTGTGGACGTAGTGCAAGTAGTGCGTGAAGAGGTGTCGGATGATGATGATGATGAGACATGGTTGTCAGACAGTGACGTTGTTGTCAGGGCAGTAAGTCCGAGGGGGGAGCGGAGTGAGGAATCGGAGGAAGAGCTGGTGGATGATGAGGTGACTGACCCGAGCTGGGTTGGTAATCCAACTCAAGACAGTGCTTCTAAGGGGGAGGCAAGTGCAGCACTAGAACAGGTTGGAAGAGGCAGTGGGGTGGCCAGAGGGAGAAGCAGGGCCAGAGCAGGTAGATCAGCAACTGTTTCACGGAGTCAAGCTCCCGTGCCGAGGCCTAGATGTTCGCAAGTCTGGAGGTTTTTTAAAGAAAGTGAGGATGACCGACGGACTGTGGAGTGCAACCTGTGCCACACCAAGATCAGCAGGGGAGCCACCACTACCAGCCTAACCACTACCAGCATGCGCAGGCATATGAGTGCCTCCTGCGGGTCACACCACTGCCCCTTCCCCTGT
>ONZH01021280.1:0-25580 GCA_900303285.1 Rhinella marina | reverse complement strand
CTTTGGCCTCCACATAATTTTTAAGAGGTCTCACCTCTTGGCCTACAAACAATTTTTCTCATGCCTCACCTCTTGGGCCTACAAACAATTTTTAAGAGGTCTCACCTCTTGGGCCCTACAAACAATTTTTATTATGGCTCACCTCTTGGGCCTTAATACAATTGTTAAGAGGTCTCACCTCTTGGGCCTCCACATAATTTTTAAGAGGTCTCACCTCTTGGGCCTACAAACAATCTTTATGAGGTCTCACCTCTTGGGCCTACAAACAATTTTTATTATGGCTCACCTCTTGGGCCTTAATACAATTTTTAAGAGGTCTCACCTCTTTGGCCTCCACTTAATTTTTTCGAGGGCTCACCTCTTGGGCCTCCACATAATTTTTTCGAGGGCTCACCTCTTGGGCCTCCATATAATTTTTTCGAGGGCTCACCTCAAGCTAACTTTGCGCACTCATTAAAATATTTTCACAAACAAGGACCTAAGAGCCCTCGATGGGAGAGCTTTGTGTGGGGGCCTGTTATAGGGAAGAGATGCGGCCCTGCGGGCTCTAGCCTGCCTTCTCCATGAGCCTCTGGCCAGCCCACGGCCTCTTCCTGCCTTTTGCGGTCCTACGCATCCCTCAACATCCCCACTGCTTTACCTGCTAGACATGACACTGGGGCCAGGTCGGGTCACTGACTTCGTCATACTCAACCACCTCCTCTTACACTGCCTCACTTTGCTACAACAGCCTCCCTTGCTGGCAACTGTGTCTCATCATCGTCCCTAATCATTTTACACTTTAGTGCCCGTTCCACACCACCATCAGCTAGAGATGGAGCTTGCTCCAGTGTTTGGGCATCAGAACAAACAAAATCCTCAGATAGCTCCTGCGATTCTTGCATGAGTGGGAACACTGGGTTGATAACATTGGGCAGGGTGGGAGGAAGGAGGGTCAGAGTGAGGTCCCTGCAGTTTCTGCAGGCGATCGACGAGACTGGACTTTGTGGACTTGACTGGGTGGTGGACAGATTTAAAAGGAGAATCTAGAAGGAGAAGGAGGGGTTTGCCGAGCTGTCTGTAAGGGTTGCGGAAATCCAGACAGAACCAAGGACCAAAACTTGGGTGGGGGTAGCAGGTTTGCCCGTCCCCGCCTCCACAACATTCACCCAGTGTGCCGTCAGGGAGATGTAGCATCCCCGGCCTCAAACCAAAGTGTTGGTGGTCAAATGGCCTTTTGCAGTAACCGTGTTACTCGGGCGTGGATGATGTTTTGGGACATGTGCCTGGGCAAGGCAGGGATGGCACAGAGGGAAAAATAGTGATGGCTTGATTGCTTTCCCCCTTGCCTATGCCATCTGTGGTTGTCATAGGCAACGTGATTTTAAGGGGTGCAGAATTTTATCTTCTTTTTTGTCTAGTTTGGCTTGGGGTCCATGGCAATGTAGAGGAAAGAAGGTTTCCTTGTATGGTCTCACTTTACAGAGAGGTTAGATTGTCTTTGGAGTGTATTGTTGAGAGGCTGTGATAGTGGCGTAATAGTGCGACTTGGGCGCGTTATATGCACCCAGACATGCTTCCCCTGCTGTCCTAGTTGCATTCCAGCAGTGTTGGCATCCTTTTCTGAGGTTTCAGGGTGGACTTGGTGACCTCCAAGTGGTCGAATTGAGATTTCCAAGTGGCGAGCATTTTTTTCCCATAGACTTTAATGGGATTCGATATTCGGTCGAATAGTCGAATTTCGCGGTCTATTCGAATCGAATTTCGAACTTTCGAATATTTCACTACTCGCTCATCTCTAATCGTTACGTCCGTACCGTAACAATTGGCTCTACAAAAATATCACATGATCTACCCCATAAAGTGAACCGCATAAAAAAAACAAATACGAATTATGCCAAAACTGCTTTTTTTAGTCACCTCACCTCCCAAAAAACATATCAGTCAATCAAAAAGTTGTATGTACCCCAAAATGGTAGCAATAAAAACATCACCTCCCGCACAAAACAATCCCTCACACAAGACCATAGCCAGAAAAATTTAAAAAATATGGCTCTAAGAAAATTGCAACACAATGATTTTTTTTTCTAAAAATGTTCTTACTGTGTAAAACGTAAAAATAAAAAAAAACTATCATTGCATCCGTAACAACCGGATCTATAAAAATATCACATACTTGCGCTATGAGGGGTTACAGCACTCTCTTTAGTACTGGCTGGTAAGGTGCACGTCCTAGTATGGCCCTGACTCCACCCCTGGACCAAAATTCTTCAGGTATATAAAATGATGGACAGCACTCCGAGGTATGCAATACTGAATAAAGTTGACTTTTATTTCTCTGCCGGACATTTTTTTTGACAGTATAAAGGCATCGTTTCGGGCTTTAATTTAGCCCTTCATCAGGCTGGTGCATATATGTGAAAAGAAGAAATACAATGTGGAGGTAAGTATACATATAAACATAAATCTCTTAATATTATAAAAATGAGTTTCTGTCTGTTTGTCTGTCTGTCTGTTCTCTATGCGCGACCAAACTAATGGACTGATTTTCACCAAATTCGGCACACAGGTACATCAGGTGTCCGGGAAGGTTTTAGACCAAGTCTCAGCTCTCTAGGACGTACCGTTCCCGAGATATTCCCAAAATACGATCTATATTAACATTTCACTTCAAATTCCAACTGCCATTTTCTCCAGATGCACACAGGTTTCCATAACAACCTAGGCAGGTAATTAACAGCCAGCTGAGGAGCTCAGCCATTTCTATTCGCTGCTTTAAAGGGGCAGAGCGCTGTGTGATGACACTGTTAAAGGGGTATTCCAGTTACCAGAAATATATTCTGTTTTAGACTAATTTTAGACTAAGACCGTTCAGTAGTAATAAAAGTGTTTTCTTCTACTGCTACCCATTGCGTGTCCTCATAAATTACCATGGTATCAACCTGTAATTCAAGCTGCCCCCTAAAGAAGGACTTAAAACCCCCGCCCCAGGTCTCGCTGAGCCACGCCCCTGACTTGGTCAGGTCACGCCCCCTCCCACTCCGCAGCCAATGGGGATTGAAAAAATGAAGGTAAATATCAACTTCTGTCAGCTGCATTGACTTTCTCTCTGCAACGACACACAGAAACATTAAATGAAATAAATGAAATAGACTAATTTTAGACTACAACCATTCAGTAGTAATAAAAGATGTTTTTTTTTCCACTGCTACCCATTGCGTGTCCTCATAAATTACCATGGCATCGACCTGTAATTCAAGCTGCCCCCTAAAGAAGGACTTAAAACCCCCGCCCCAGGTCTCGCTAAGTCACGCCCCTCCCACTCTGCAGCCAACAGGGATTGAAAAAATAAAGGTAAAAATCAACTTCTGTCAGCTGCAGGGGTGGGAGGGAGGGTGACTTTCTCTCTGCAATGACAAACAGAAACATTAAATAAAATAGATGAAATACACCCGTGCAAAGCAATGTTTTCTTCCATTGCTACCAATTGCGTGTCCTCATAACCATGGCATTACCATGGCATCGACCTGTAATTCACACCACCCTCAAAAGAAGGACTTAAAACCCCCGCCGCAGGTCTCGCTAAACAACGCCCCTGACTGCCAGGCCACGCCCCCTCCCACTCCACAGCCAACGGGGATTGAAAAATGAAGGTAAAAATCAACTTCTGTCAGCTGCAGTGGTGGGAGGGAGACTTTCTCTCTGCAATAACACACAGAAACATTAGATGAAATAGACTCATTTTAGACTACGACCGTTCAGTAGTAATAAAAAATGTTTTCTTCCACTGCTACCCATTGCGTGTCCTCATAAATTACCATGGTATCGACCTTTAATTCAGGCCACTCTCAAAAGAAGGACTTAAAAGCAACCCCCCCAAGGTCCCGCTAAACCACGCCCCTGGTCAGGTCACGTCCCCTCGCACTCCGCAGCCAATGGATTGAAGGTAAAATTCAATTTCTGTCAGCTGCAGGGGTGGGAGGGAGGGTGACTATCTCTCTGCAATGACACACAGAAACATTAAATGAAATAGATTAAATATACCCGTGCAAAGCGATGTTTTCTTCCACTGCTACCCACTGTGTTTCCTCATAAATTACCATGGTATCGACCTTTAATTCAGGCCACCCTCAAAAGAAGGACTTAAAAGCAACCCCCTCCAAAGTCCCGCTAAACCACGCCCTGACCCGATCAGGTCACGCCCCCTCCCACTCCACAGCCAATGGGGATTGAAAAAATGAAGGTAAAAATCAACTACTGTCAGCTGCATTGACTTTCTCTTTGCAACGACACACAGAAACATTAAATGAAATAGACGAAATATACCCAGGCGAAGCCGGGTTCTTCTACTAGTACAATATATATTCACACAGCAGCATTGATTATCCGGTTACGGAAATGCAATGTGAAAAGAGGAGATATATTCGGAGCTAAGTATACATATAAACATAAATACATGTTCACACAGCATCAGTGATTATCCGGTTACGGAGATGCAGGCGTAAATGGAAGTCTCCTAATGAAACAAGCGTAGTCCTTTAACCCCAAGCAGGAATGATGGCTCCGTGGTGATAAAATACATTAAGGAAAAATATCTCATATACGATGGTATAAATATGTAACACCATGGCATAAGTTAATATATCCTGAGACATTATAGCAATGTGAAGGTACAGACCAGGGGAGAGGAAAAGAAAGCGAAAGAATGCCTAGGTAAGTAAGGTATGGGAATATGGAAAGGAGTAAATTGTTGGAGCAGCGGCTGTGTGACCAACAAAGATCGCAGGCTGAGAACAGGAGGACATGTGTGGAGACATAGCAGAGTTGAGCTGCAGTAACATAAAATGGGAGGGAGGATTGTGGACTTACCCTCATGCATCAGAACACTGCTTGGCTGGTTGTGTCCATGTGCGGATGCCACGCCAATACAGAAATAAGGAAAACAAAAGAAGATATTACATTGGAACAGAATCTATTCCAAAGCTTGTTTCCTGAAGAAGCCGCTTCTATCAAAAATAATCTCTCACAGAAAACAAGCTTCTTCAGACGTAATTTGAAAGACAGGAAACAATCCAAATTCCACAGAGACCTACAGGACTATGGTACTAACCAGGTGTACCGTACGGTGTCCCAGAACCACTCGCCCCAAGAACATGTAACCACTAGGACATTAGCCTCCTCCAGCGCCAGTGGTGAAGTTGATTTTTTAGACCAAGACCATCAGAGGTCAAGAAGAAGAGGCCGCCCAGGAGGTCGGGGAGGAAGCATAAGAGGCAGAGGCAGAGAACATCACTACTATAGATGAGCGAACGTGCTCGTTACGAGCACTGTAGCGCTCGGCTCTCCTGCGAACGAATGCCCGCAGGCATTGCGGATCCGTCCTCAGCTGCATGTAAGTCAATGGGGACGGATCCATTTGGTATGACACTCATACCAAACGGATCCGTCCCCACTGACTTTCAGTCGGGTGAGGAGGACGGATCCGATTGGTATGAGTGTCATACCAAATGGATCCGTCCCCATTGACTTACACGCAGCTGAGGACGGATCCGCAATGCCTGTGGGCATTGCGCAGGGGAGCTGAGCGCTACAGTGCTCGTAACGAGCACGTTCGCTCATCTCTAATCACTACTCCCAACAGAGAGACCGGATCTGGACCAGGTCGAACAGCAGACCTCAACAATGAATTCGGTATCTTCCGAAAACAGCTTAGACAACCTTGTCATCAATCTTTCCGACCTACCGCTCTCAGAAGGATTTTTTTGCTTTATTTTATATGGGAGTGCTGCCTATTTTCTGGATTTATTCATATATATATATTAACCTGTGTGGACATCCCAGAACGAGAATATCCTCACCCTTTTCAGGACCGGATCAAAGCATGCAAGCCACCAAGCAACTTTATTCCCCCCCAAGAAGTATGAGGTGATTGAAAATTATATCTCCAAAGTACAGGAGGACATCAAAAGACTGGAGAAAGAATCCTTTAAGCGGAAGGTAAGATACAATTTGAGCAAAAATCAATCACTTGCCCTTACTAATCTTAGCAGAAATAAGAACATTGTAATTAAACCCGCAGACTGCTGACTGCCACACGTACCGTCCCATCAACCACGATCCCACACAGGACTTCAAGAAAGAACTGGTGGCTATCGTGAATGTTGCATTGGAAAAAGGGACGATAAATAAAAAAGTGGCAGATTATCTCATACCTTCCCCGCATTCCTGTTATTTATATGCTACCCAAGGTACACAAAAATCGCACCAAACCACCAGGGAGACCTATCGTCTCGGGGTGCAACTCCCTTTTTCAACCCTCTACGAAATTACTTGACTGCCTTCTGAGACCATATGCTCAAAAAGGGAAATAATTCATCCAGGATACCACCCATTTTCTCACCAAAATCCAAGATGTCCATCCTGACTGGGAAAACAGCCTTTTGGTCACGATGGACATCACAAGCTTATATACGAATATACCCACGAACGAAGGTATTGACTGTGTTCAAACCACTCTTGATACCCACCAGGAATTTACATCCACTGAGAAGGAATTCATCATATCGTTATTATCATTTGTCCTCAAACGTAACTATTTTCTTTTCGAGGACCAATTTTATTTACAGTTAGCAGGGACCGCGATGGGATGTAATGTTGCACCAACCTTTGCAGTTATCTATATGAACGAGTTCGAGGAAAAGGTGGTGTACACCCATGAACTGTTTAAGAAATATGCCGTTCTCTGGGTTCGTTATATTGATGATGTTTTTTGTATTTGGCAGGGTTCAGAACAAGACCTCAAAGTTTTCCATGATGCCATTAACAACAGCGTCCCATCCATCTCCCTCTCTTTGGAGTTCAGCCAATCTAACAATCCGTTCCTCGATGTATTCCTGGAGCTAAGAAATGGTTCCCTCACTAGCACCCAAAACAGTCTTTTGAGGTATAACAGCTTTCATCCACCGGGTTTAATACGATCCCTCCCATTGTCACAACTTATGAGGGTGAAACGCATCGTATCTGATGCAGATAATGTCGAACCCCAACTCATAGGAATGTCAAAAAAATTCCAGATGAGGGGGTTTCTGGAAAAAAATCCTTCAACAACATCTCCACAAGGTCCAGAACCTATCACGAAGTGATCTGTTAGCACCACGTTCACCCTCAATGAAATCCTCTAACCAACGCATCCCTTGTGTCATGACTTTTTCCAACCTTAGTCCAGACATCAGGCGTATTGTATACAAACATTGGCACATCCTAGACAAGAATTTTCCTAATGTTTTCCCAAAGAAACCTTTAATGTCCTAATAAAAGGGGCAAAAACATCAAGGACACATTGGTCAAATCAGACATAGGGTCTAACAAACGTAACATTCAGACAACCATTACTGGCACAACCAATAAGGGCATGTACAAGTATTCGGCCCCCTGGAAATTTTCAACTTTTTGACATATTTTAGGTTTCAAACAAAAAGATACATTTTAAATTTTTAAGTGGGTCACAATTATGAAGTGGAACGAAATTTATTGGATCATTTAAACTTTTTTTGTAATAATAAAACTGAAAAGTGGGGCGTGTAAAATTATTCGGCCCCCTTGAATTAATACTTTGATTACAGCTGCAAGTCGCTTGAGGTATGTCTCTATCAGTTTTGCACATCTAGAGACTGAAATTCTTGCCCATCCTTCCTTGCAAAACAGCTCGAGCTCTTTGAGGTTGGATGGAGAGTGTTTGTGAACAGCAGTTTTCAGCTCTTTCCACATATTCTCAATTGGATTCAGGTCTGGACTTTGACTTGGCCATTCTAAGACCTGGATACGTTTATTTTTCAACCATTCCATTGTAGATTTTGCTTTATGTTTGGGATCATTGTCTTGTTGGAAGATAAATCTCCGTCCTAGTCTCAGGTCTTTTGCAGACTCCAGCAGGTTTTCATCCAGAATGGTCCTGTATTTGGCTTCATCCATCTTCCCATCAATTTTAAAGAAGAACTCTCACAAAAATGTTTATTGTCTGACCTGTTAGAAAGGTGCATGATATAATCTGTAGTGAATGTCATTTTCTTATCAGTGACTGTTTCTGTGAGTAAAAACCTCTCTTCTTATTGTAGCTGGGTCATGTGACCAACTCCCTGAACTCCAACTGACCCAGGACAGAAAGCCAGTAACTGCTCTATTCATTTCTATGGGAGCTTCACTTTCAGCCTCATAGGAATACATAGAGAATTAGACTTCCTGTCCACACATAAGTCTGTGTGTGAGTTGGTGGGTCTAATTGCTGGTCACATGACACAGATAACAAACTTCAGGATGATATAAGTCAAAAATTCAGACACTGAATTTTTTATTATAGTCAAAAAGTTCTTCTTTAACCATCTTCCCTGTCCCTGCTGATGAAAAGCAGGCCCAAACCATGATGCTGCCACCACCATGTTTGACAGTGGGGATGGTGTGTTCAGGGTGATGAGCTGTGTTGCTTTTATGCCAAACATATAGTTTTGCATTGTTTCCAAAAAGTTCGATTTTGGTTTCATCTGACCAGAGCACCTTCTTCCATATGTATGGTGTGTCTCCCAGGTGGCTTGTGGCAAACTGTAAACGAGATTTTGTATGGATAGCTTTGAGAAATGGCTTTCTTCTTGCTACTCTTCCATAAAGGCCAGATTTGTGAAATGTTCGACGATTGTTGTCCTATGGACAGACTCTCCCACCTCAGCTGTAGATCTCTGCAGTTCATCCAGAGTGATCATGGGCCTCTTGGCTGCATCTCTGATCAGTCTTCTCCTTGTTTGAGATGAAAGTTTAGAAGGATGGCCGGGTCTTGGTAGATTTGCAGTGGTCTGATACTCCTTTCATTTCAATATGATCGCTTGCACAGTGCTCCTTGGGATGTTTAAAGCTTGAGAAATCTTTTGGTATCCAAATCTAGCTTTAAACTTCTCCACAACAGTATCACGGACCTGCCTGGTGTGTTCCTTGGTCTTCATGATGCTCTCTGTACTTTAAACAGAACCCTGAGACTATCAGAGAGCAGGTGCATTTATACGGAGACTTGATTACACACAGGTGGATTCTATTTATCTTCATAAGTCATTTAGGACAACATTGGATCATTCAGAGATCATCAATGAACTTCTGGAGTGAGTTTTCTGAACTAAAAGTAAATGGGCCGAATAATTTTGCACGCCCCACTTTTCAGTTTTATTATTACAAAAAAAGTTTAAATGATCCAATACATTTCGTTCCACTTCACAATTGTGACCCACTTGTTGTTGATTCTTCACCAAAAATTTAAAATGTTATATCTTTTTGTTTGAAGCCTGAAAAGTGGCAAAAGGTTGAAAAGTTCCAGGGGGCCTAATACTTTCGCAAGGCACTGTATCCTTGCCTGTCATGCGCCCAATGTGGCAATGTAACTAAGGGCCCTACTTTCTCTCATCCTTCCACTGTCTGTTTTTTCAACATACAAGGCCATTATTCTTGCTTATCTAGCTGTGTCATCTACCTCGTTAAGTGCCCTTGTCGCCTCTGATACGTGGGAGAGACAATTAAAAAAATAAAGGATAGTATCTCCCAACACAAATCCAACATCCGTACCCGTAAAACTGATGCCCCATTAGTGGACCACTTAATTTCCCACAACCATTCCGTTAGCCAACTACGCTTTCAGGTCATCGACTGGATCCCCCCCTTGAGAACTTGTGCTACAAGAGAGGGAGATGGCAAGGATACGACGCTTGAAAACACTGCACCCAGACGGTCTAAACAGGGATTACTGCTGGGACTAAGTTATTGTCACTTATTGTTGGAATATGGATTATAATGCCTTTTTGTGTACATAATTAACACCATTTGTCTCTCTTCCAGGGCCGTACACGTCCCATAGCGAGTGGAGACACTCGCATAGCACGCGATATGGTCCCCTTTCTTGCCGCTTCTGGTCATACTTAGCTTATGCTAGTAATATCCTTTGATGTTCATTTTTAAAGTATTTTAAAGTATTAGGACCATCATTTGCCTTATGTTTTGTCTTTTATTTTTGGTGTACTTATTATCTTCTGCTTATGCTCCTTTTAACTACTCACCTGTGTGGACCACCCTTATTTACTATTTATCTTATCTCCATTATGCTTAGGCATCCCCTTTCCCCTCTCTTGCTAATACACATACATATTAAACATATTAGGGATATATCAGTAAACCCTGCAATTGCTTTAATCTCACTACAATTCCCATCTGTTTCCATGTAGAATCATACTCCAGTTATCCCACTGCTCCTTTTTTCCCCTATAGCCCGATTTTGGTATTTCCTCCTATGTCCCTAAGTAATATTAATACACTGTGGGCAACTTGCCCTTCTCACACTGCGCATGCGCGCACTACCGATATCCACACCGCACTGCTGGGCCTCACAAGCGGCTCGCTGGCCTGCCCCCCGCCACTGTGGCGGTGTATTATTGCTGTAGTGACGCACAGGAAATGGCATCTTGCCTCCCACCTTCCACAGCGCCTATTTAAACTTGGTCCGGTGTCCGCACATGGAGACAGCTGGCCAAGCAGTTTTCTTATGCATGAGGGTAAGTCCACAATCCTCCCTCCCGTTTTATGTTACTTCAGCTCAACCCTGCTATGTTTCCACACGTTTCCTCCTGTTCTTAGCCTGCTATCTTTGTTGGTCACACAGCCGCTGCTAGAAACAATTTACTCCTTTCCATATTCCCATACCTTACTTACCTAGGCATTCTTTCACTTGCTTTTCCTCTCCCCTGGTCTGTACCTTCACATTGCTATGATGTCTCAGGATATATTAACTTATGCCATGGTGTTACATATTTATACCATCGTATATGAGATATTTTTCCGTAATGTATTTTATCACCACAGAGCCATCATTTCTGCTTGGGTTTAGAGGACTACGCTTGTTTCATTAGGAGACTTCCATTTACGCCTGCATCTCCGTAACTGGATTATTACTGCTGCTGTGTGAATATGTATTTATGTTTATATGTATACTTACCTCCGAATATATCTCCCCTTTTCACATTGCATTTCCATAACCGGATAATCACTGCTGCTGTGTGAATATATATTGTATTTATGTTTACATGTATACTTACCTCCGCATTATATTTCTTCTTTTCACATATATGCACCAGCCTGATGAAGGACTAAATTAAAGCCCGAAACGATGCCTTTATACTGTCAACAAAAATGTCCGGCTGAGAAATAAAAGTCAACTTTATTCACTATTGCATACCTTGGAGTGCTGTCCATCATTTTATACACCTATAAAAATATCACATGATCTACCCCATCAAGTGACTGGTGAAAAAAAAATATAGAAAAATGACAACAAACCGCTTTTTTGTGCGACTTCACCTCCCAAAAAATGAGATAAAAAGTGAAAGCCAAATGTACCCCGAAATAGTGTCAATATGCGCTCTCCTTCAATTTTGGGGCTCCGTTCTCGATGTAGGTGTGGGTCCCAGTGGTGGGACTTGCACCTATAAGACAATTGGGGCATATCCTAGCGATATGCCCCAATTGTCTAAGATGGGAATAACCCTTTAATGTGTCCTGTTTGTTATTGGAAACTGATCAGTGTGCCATTGATCATGACTTGTGCTGAAGGTTGAGAATATAAGGAAAATACAGCTGATATAAACTGAGGGGGGGGGGGGGTTGAACTTCTTCAGTGCTTCCTCCATGAATGTCCAATCAAGGGTACATTCACACGACCGTATATTTTTATCTGCGTCTGATCCGCAGCCGTTCCACATTTTGCAGAATATATGCGGACCCATTCATTCCTATAGGTCATTCAGTATGTTGTCCGCATCCGTGTTTCCGCATTTGTAGTCCACAAGAATATGAAGCTTGTCCTACTATTGTCCGCACAGATCGGTCCGCAGCCCCATTCAAGTCTATGGATCCGCAATTTGCTTGGTTTCCGTATGTCATCTGTTTTTTGCGGATCCGTTTCCGTATAATAAAGGCACTGCTCACAGAGGTTGTTTCTAAATATTAAAATTAGATATTACTATTGATGAAAGAAGCATACTACAGAACTTGCTGCACAAAATGGCACGTGTGGATGTGAGCAAGCTGATTGTTCTTATCCAAGAAAGGCCAGAACTCTGGGACACCAGATGTGATCTGTATCATGACCGGGTCCGAAAGGAGCGGTCATGGGAAGAAGTCGTCCAGGAGCTCGTACCAAGTGAATGGGCAAGATGCAAGACGGACAAGCGTTTGAGACTTAGTAAGTACACTATATATTTTAATAACTTTACCTATAATTATAGTGTACAACCATTATCAAGTCCTGTAGCATCCGTTTTTGCCATTTCCAGGATAGTGTTCAGATGTCTGCACTAGAAAGTGTCATGGGCCTTGCAAAGTGACATAGATACGTTTCATTTTTAATAATCTCCTGTAATGCACTTGATCAAATTTTATAAACTGCCTCTCTGGACATTAAAGCCAAATTTTCCTATGTCACTTTGCAAAGCCCATGTAACTTTCTTGTGCAGACGTCTGCAAAGATAGTACACTGGCCTCGAACAGTGGATGCTACAGGACTTGTTTGTGCTGCTCTTATATGAACATTTCTGTCATGGCTTTCAGCAATGTTCATAGGGCCTTGCAAAATGACAGAGAATGGTTTTTCTTTTAATAATCTCCTGTAATGCACTAGTTCACTTTTTTTAAAATACCTCTCTGAACATTAAAGCCAAATCTTCCTATGTCACTTTGCAAAGCCCATGTAACTTTCTTGTGCAGATGTCTGCAAAGATAGAACACTGGCCTGGAACAGTGGATGCTACAGGACTTGATTTCTGTCAGCCATCAGTGATAGCATCCCCAGTTTGCCTTTTCCAGGGCAGTGTATCCTTGAAGATGTGTTCACTAGAAAGTTGCATGGGCTTTGCAAAGTGACATAGGAAGATTATGCACGTCCATAGATGCAGTTTATAAAAAGTGATCTAGTGCATCACAGGGGATTAAATAATATATATATATATAATCTTATATAGAATACCTCCATAGTCTGCCTATTTTTTTGGCTTGTCCATCCATGGCTTTTTGATGCTTTTGGTTCTCCAAGTTATATATATGTCGATGACCTATTCTCAGGAAATGTCATCAATATCAGATCAGCGGGGGTCCGACACCCGGCACCCCCACCGATCAGGTGTTTGAAGAGGAGGCATGCGCCGTATCAGCGCTGACTCCTCTTCACTGTTTACATGCTGGCCGACTTGAGGGTAGTGATGAGTAGGTGTAATTACACCTCCCCGCCCAATTCATTTCTATGGGAAGAATCGCTTATGTATGATATAGTACATTATTTTATATGTTAATAATTTTTTTTTTTTTTTCAAGTAAAATTCATCAAAACAAAGTGGAATTCCTGCCGGGATCAGTTCAGGTGAGAATTGAATGCAGCTAAGGGCCATAGCGGTGACAGGAAGTCAAAAAAGAAGCCTTACATGTATACAAAGGACCTACAGTTCCTCTTAACAATTATGGACTTGCGACCGTAAGTTAATGATCAGATTATTAGCCTGGGTTCGACAACCGTAACCTCTAACTATTCAACTGTTTGAGAAGGCAGTGGCCCTACAGTAGCTCTGTGGCCTTCTTTAGATTTCACTCTGACCAATTGACCCTAGTTATGACGTCACTAGGCCAGAGTGAACCCAAGAGAAGGCTGAAGCGCTATTCTAGTGCCACTGCTTTGTCAAACAGCTGATTGGTGGGGGTCATGGTTGTTCTATCCATAGATAATTTGTTAATAAAATACATGATCCTATTTCAGTACGGTGGACAATCTTCAGGTTGATGAAAGTTCTTCTTAAACTGATATTGAACAGACCCCACCACCACCGCCATCCTACCCAAAGGCCGAAGAAACTTCTGAAATCAGAGTTCCTGAGGAGGAGAGTCAACCTGAGACCACGGCTCAAAGGCCAATGCAACGGCAAAGGAGACAGCGAAGGGGAGGAGCCATTCAGCAACCTGCCCCTCAGATGTCAATGAGAGACTTTATAGAGTCAGAAGTGTTCCAATATTTAAAAAGTCACAAATCTGACAGCCCTGAGGAACAAATGTTATGCAGCCTGGCCCCTGGTACAACTCTAAATATTAGAGTATTTTATATTAAAAACTTTAATAGTCTACATTCATTTATAATTGCGAAAATAGCTTATAGGCCATGAAAATTTTTAAGTATTTTAAGTATTAATTTTTTATAAATTAATTACAAATAATACCCCAGCCCGCAAGCCCACGTCAAGGGTCCTCCTCTTGCGAGTCCCTAAACTATCACTAAAAATAAAAAAGGAACTAACTAAAAAATTATGAAGTAATTTAATTTAATCCCAGACACCAGATGAAATCAACGACCACCACGGATGGCATCCATCTGCCACGACAATGCACCCTCTGGGCTGCAAAAGTAGTCCGCATAGCGTTCCCTAACAGCTAGTCCAGCTGTACAGGTCTGCCAGTTCGGACTTGTTCAAAATTGACAGGTGTGGTTGTCAAATTTTGAACAAGTTCTGCATCCAAGGACACATCGTGGATCCTGGTGAAATTGTGTAAAACTACACAAGCTTGGATCACCAGGGTGACATTTTCTGGATCCATTTGCATTGATGACATGAATACTCTCCACTTAGCAGAAAGTATTCCAAAAGCGCACTCCACATACGGATGTGCACGAGTCAGTCGGTAGTTGAATATGTGATTTCGGTCGTCTAAATCGCGTCTGGGGAAGGGGCGCATCAAATTGGGTGATAATGCAAACCCTTCATCAGCCACGATTACAAATGGAGCCGGGGAACCTGCAGATCCAGGCAGTCGTCTGGGCTCTGGTAGAGCTAACTGATTAGCACAAAGTTGCTCACCCATTGTGGATGCACAAAAGATGCGGGGCGTCTCATGTACTTCCGTAGGCCCCGATATCCACAATTACAAACCTGTAATTACTGTCAGCTAAGGCTAACAGAACTACAGAAAAGTACTGTTTGTAATTAAAGTATTGGGACCCTGAGTGAGCGGGCTTCTTAACACGTACGTGTTTTCCATCAAGTGCCCCAATGCAGTTAGGAAACTGCGCAGAATTTTGGAAACCCTCGGCAATAAGTAGCCAATCTTCCACCTTGGGGGTGGGCATCACTGCTTCTCTGAGACGTTGCCATATCACTTCACACGTCTGGCTGACTATCCCAGAGATAGTTGAAACCCCCAGCAGGAACTCGAAATGCAGCGAAGCATACGAATTTCCAGTAGCCAGGAATCTGAAAGATATAAAATATAAAAAAGAATGTCAAATATGTGATCAAGTATTAAAAAGGTACACTATATGACAGAACAAACTCTGTTCTAAGTATATCTGCTAGTCCGTGAGCCAGGGTTGCCAACCAGAATTTTTCTTTTTTCTAGACAACTTATCCCAAAAACACAGACAATTTGGAAAACCATAATGATAAGTAACACAGCTTTTGCTCAATATACTGATAAGTCCTCATTAGCTGCATTTACTGTAAGCTGTAAAATGATCATAATTCCAATCAAAATAATCTAGTCAAGTACCATCAGCCTGAAAACATCACGGACACCTCATTTTTAAAGGACACACGAAAAAGGTCCCTATTTTTACGGACTGTCCAGAAATTTCTGGACAGTTGGCAACCCTGCCCTGAGCTCATACATAAACCTCTCAGAGATATGTGGCATAACGTAGTATGACTCAAATAACCTACAATAATTTAATTATATTTTAATTAATAAATTTAAATAAAATTTAATAATAAAAAAAAATAAGAATAATTTTTACCTCAAGGTGACAATGAGTCTTTCTTCTGGTCCTATACAGCGCCTCATGTTCGTATCATGAAAGGTTAGGTACGGATGAAGAGATGCTAGCAGGCGATCAAATGACTCCAATGACAGACGACAGAAGTTGTGAAATTTCGTAGGGTCCTGTCTGTCTGCATACAATGTATGGAAGTGTCCCTTCCTGAGCATTTGGGAGACTATAAGATGCACCCATTGCCTCCTTCTCCTCCTTGGTTCTTCTTCCTCCAGCATATCAGAATGACTTCCGAAACGCCGGGAAAGGAGCCAGCGTAGAAGTAGTCCTCTTTCAATGTACTTGGGCATGATTGTCGCACAGAAAAACGGAAGGATCTAATACCAGAAAGGCACGAGATACTCACACAGCTCTATCCGACAAGAAAACCACATAAAATGGTGCCTGTTTGAGCATGTGACTCACCTACATTAAAGTTTCCTTGACAATTCTGAATATAATTATTTTTTATTCACTCCTTTTTACTTTTACTTTTCCTTCCGTTTTTTGTGGACCGTAAAAAACGGGTGACATACGGAAGACATTCTTCCGCAAAATGCGGACAAACGGTTCCGTTATTTGCAGACCGCAAATCGGAAAGGACTCCACACGGTCGTGTGAATGTACCCTAACCCTGTTGAAAGCCTTTTTGGGATCAGTGCCCAAAATGAGAAGAGGTAGTTTTTTTCTGTTTAACTGAATAGATAGTATGGATTACTCTCCAAACGTTATGTTTCCCTTGTCTTCCCGGCACGAATCCCACCTGTTCCAGACCGATGAGTTTTGTTAGAAGCTGGGCTATGCGATGGACAGCTTTGACCACCATTTTAAATCACAATTCAAGAGTGAGATGGGTCTTTAATTCCCACATTCCTCTGGGTCCTTTCCCTCTTTATGAAGAACAACAATATGAGCTCTAATAGCCTGAGGAGGGAGAGGCATGCCAAGAAGAAGAGAGTTACACACCTCTAGGAAGTGTGGTAGTAGATGTTGTTTAAGCTTTTTAAAATATGTAATGGGAAGTCCATCTGGGCCGGGGCTTTTACCTTATGGGATGGAGTTTAGCACTTTTTCTAATTCTGTAATGGTAAATGGAGACATCAGGGAGTTTTGTTTTGCCAAGCTTGGTGACCTTAATGGATTCAAGAAAAGAAGAGATGAATTATGAGGAGGGGGGAGTGTAGTTTCTCTTTTGGAGTGTTGGTCTTTTAGGTTGTATAAAGCAGCGTAATATTCTTGAAAAGCCTTTGCTATTAGGGGTGTAGAGATCACTTTTTGAGAGTTTGTGGACTTGACTTGATCCTTTGTTTGATTAAATGTGACATAAGTTTACTGCCTCTATCTCTATGTGCATAGAACTTATATTTCAATAACTGAAGGGATTTTGCAGCCCGTATGGTAAGAAGGTCTTTCACTTTATTTCTTAGGGTGGTCAGGTCTTTAAGATGGACCTCTGACTTGGAGCTCTGTGGCTTTTTAAAGTACTGAAGTATAATTTTTTTTTCTTCTTAATCTTCTCTTCATCATCACACTCTTTTATCATTACATTTTAGAGACCCAGGTTTATGATGGTAAATATTTTCAAGTCTAGATAGACAACCCAAAATCATAAAAATAATGGGTCGTATCATTAACTACTAACAAATGGAACTTACATTTAGAAAGAATACCCATGTGACAGATGCAGCCAATCATATGCCTTATAGCAGGGGTAGGGAACCTCCGGCTCTCCAGCTGTTGTGAAACTACAACTCCCAGCAAGCATACTCGCTCTGCTCTTCTAAGAACTCTCATAGAAATGAATGAAGCATGCTGGGAATTGTAGTTTCACAACAGCTGGAGAGCCGGAGGTTCCCTACCCCTGCCTTATAGGCATATTTGCAAAAAGGCTATGTCAGCTTGTGTCAGAAAAAACAGATCCGTCCCCATTGACTTCTGCATTGTGGGTCATGACGGTCTTCCTCTGCATCCCAGGATGGAAAGCAAACTGCAGCATGCTGCGGTTTGCTCTCTGGTATGAGAATGGGATGTACTTTGGAGCATTCCATTCTGTTCAGTTACGTTTTGTCCCCATTAACAATGAATAGGGACAAAACTGAAGCGTTTTTTTTACCGGTATTGAGACCCTATGACTGATCTCAATGCCGGAAAATAGAAACACTAGTGTGAAAGTAGACTAAGGACAATTTCAAAATCTTTTGAGACTCCCACAAACTTTGAAATGTAGTAACTACGAAGTTATTAACCAAGGACTTGAAGAATTTTTTTCCAAAATTCCACAAAACCCTTCAGTCTTTCTCCCACAGGACTTCTAGCATCACTTTTTTGCATTTTTGGAACTGTTTGCAGATGCCCATAAAAAGGAATGTTACAAAGTTTAATCTTTGATCTTTTAATCCCTGACAACGGCTTAAAGAGGTTGTCCGGGCTTTTTCTTTTGATGACCTATCCTCAGGATAGACCAGTGGTGGCAAACCTATGGCACGGGTGCCAATGGCAGCACTCAGAGGCCTCTCTGTGGGCACCTGCCCCCTGGAAAAAGTCTATGGTGTACCAATATGCCTTAGGTTTTTCCTGCCATTCATCAGTGCAGGACACACTATGAATGGCACAGGCAACACATTAAATGTAGGCAGGCTATTATAACTAAATGATACAGTACATGGAAGATATACCATATTGGACTGTAGTATTCAGGTTAAATTGCCATGTTGGCACTTTGCGATAAATATGTGGGTTTTGGGTTGCAGTTTGGGCACTCGAACATGCTGTCTCCCTTCTCTCTTCCTGCTCACTGCTGTATGTCTAGCTAAAGATTGCTCATCAATAGAAAAAGCCCAAACAACCCCTTTAAGCCATAAGGCTCTTCTGGCCATATTGGCTAATACCATAGTCCTAGCTGTAAGGTGAACTGAATTTGCTGTAGCAACCGAAAGGAAATCTACAGGTTTCAATAGTAAAGGAAAGAAGTCAATTGAGTTCTCATAAGGTGTATTAGATTTAAGCCGGGATGGGGGCGTGGCTTGGCTGGAGATGTGAGCCGCAAGCTCCTGCTAATTGAGCCAGAATCCTGCTCTGTGGGCTCCCGGCAGTCTCTCTAGGGCTGACCACCCCTTAGTTATTGTTGCTATACCTGTTGTGTGTGTCCCTGAAGCGGTCCCATGACCGGAGGAGCTGCTAAAAAAGGCAAGGAGGCAATGGAAGGTGCGAATCGCGGTGTGTAAGATGGCTCCTTACTGTGAAGAAGACAAGCAGGGTGGGAAGAGAATCCGGCAGCAATGCGGGCTCTGACGGGCCCCAGAGCATTACAGAAGATGCCAGGGCCAAAAGAGCTGCAGATGAATGAGACAGACCAGGCAAAGGAGGAGGCTGCTGCAGGAGGAGTCCAAGCTCACATCATGGAGGTTAGAGTGGCAGGGTCAAAGGAAGCAGTTATGGGAGGGAGAATTTCCTCCCAGAGTGAAGAGCCTACATTGAAAGATGTCTTCAGGGTGGTTACCCAGTGTGGAGTGGCCCTGACAGCACTACAGCAACAAATGGGTCCCTGAAGCAAGAGTTCTCCTTTAGTCGCCATGACCTGGAGAAAGTTAATGAAAGAATTGTGGAGGTGGAGGGCCATGTCAGCGAGGTAGAAGATAAGCTGCCCCCCTGAACAGAACATACCACACCCATGAGCAGCAGATCTCAGCATTGATAGCCAAGACAACCTAGAGAACCGCCTTAGACGTAACGATGTGCATTCCCTGAAAAGGGAAAGGTGTCTTTGGTACAGAGGTGCTCTCCCCATTATATGCTGTGGAGCGGGCGCATTAAGTCCCCACCAGATCGCTACCATCAGGAGCGCCCCCATGCCCTGTCCTGATTAAGCTACTTCACTACAGGGACCGGAATGCTATTCTACGGGCAGCCAGAAACCACCCTGACGTTACCATTAATTGTAACTGTTGTATTTTCGCTCCGGCTGCCTCTCAGCAGGGGTTAACATGCTGTGGCCGGATCCATTACATCCCCCATTACAGTGAATTTGGGCCGGAGTGCGGTTCCAGCCCCACACGTGTACCTGCGGCAGCACGGATCCGGAGGGACCCTTCACCCACCAGATCCAGGCTGCCGCTAGTGTAGAAGTAGCCTTAGGCCGTTATTTAATGATTTTTGACAGCTGCTGCACCACAGAGGAGCCACTATCACCGTCCTCCACCCCAGCGAGAGAGGACCCCACCTGCCCCTCCAACACCACCAGCCCAGCTACCAGAGGTAGAAGGTAGGTTAAAAAAAAAAGTGTAATGGGTGGACCTTCTGTCTTCAAAATATGAGCTAAATGTATGTTTTATATTTGGTAGCTCCAACCAACAGGGAGCAGTTTTTCCCTAGACCATGGGAAGACCACGCCGTATGGGTGTCCAGTAAGTACTACAAACCAAAAAAAAGGCTCAGTCAGTACAGAATACATGTCACTGAATAAGTCACTCCAGTACATTAAAGTTTAGATTTTTTTTTGTGGGACAACCACTGTAACTCGATCATACAAACAAAGTACATAACTGTTTCCACCCCTACAGACATCCCCACTGACTTCGAAGTGGAGGCTGGATTATGGCGCCTTGGGTCCAGGCTCCATGCTGCCTCCCAGCTCATTCGTGGCCTGCAGCTGGAGCTGCAAGAGCTGCAGGACATGATGGCCTAACGTCGGCAAAGGCCGGCGTAATCTTATTTTTTGTTCCTTTCTTTTGTTTATTATATTATTTATTTGTTTAAAAGTTTTTATTTATTACTAAAATATTCTTGAAAAACCTGTGTTTTGAGTGTTTTGTTAAACCTTTAACACCTTCCTGATCCTGACATAGTGTGAAGAAGAGTTTTTTTTCCCATGGCCATTTTCCCATATTAATGAACACAGCGGTGTCTGCCGGCCGAAGTATTACTACATTACAAACACTCCTGTTCACTGATCACAATTGACAGACAGAAAAATACAAAAGGCTTGGCTTGTTGGGGCAACAAGCCTGTACATTCTACCTTAACATAATCAGTGAAAATTATATGAGCTTTTTATGGCTGCCCCAGCCAGTAGTAGTAGGGGACGGGGTATATCAGCATAGAGTGATTGGTAAAATAAATACAACAGACTACGGTGGTGTATAACAATGTCCGCTAATATAACTTGTAACGGGGGGCAGAGGCAGTGTAAAAAAAATATTATTTTATTTTTAGGGGGGGGGACTAAAGGCTGAGGCTCCAAAACAAACTTAACAATACTAACTAGAACTATTAGTAATGTTAACTAACAACAGCTACTCTCCTACTAAGCGTAGAAAACGGAGGCGGAGGTAGACAACAGTCTTTGGTTTTGAAATAGGGTTTTGGAGACTTCGGGTTCGCACAGCCCATGACATGACACAAGACATTTGGCTGTAAAATTATGCCCCGGCTGACAGCAACAGTGGGAAGACACTCAGACTATTCTGCCCTGCACGGCCTGATCTAATCACCACTAGCATCAGCAAGAGGAGTATGAAATTTGGATGTAATCCAGCCTTTATTCGTTTTTATAAAGGTATTTTTTTTAACACTGCCCGGTGACAGATTTGTCCTTTTGGATGTCACCCCCCCCAGCGGCTCAAAACCCTCTCTGACATGACACTTGAGGCTGGGCAGGAAAGAAGCCCAGCCTCATAGAAGTAGCCTCATAGAAGTGCATAGTGGGACAGTTCCAGACACTGTTGTAATCTGCCTGCCCAGAAGTCCAGGGGGTCTGAGAAGAGGCTTTGTGAGACCGACTGCAGGTACGCCTGAACCTGCTCATTGAGGCGGGTGATCTGGGCCTGCTCACTTGGCTGTAGCTGTTGGGAGCCTGCAGAGAAAAATTCCTGCATCATATTAATTAACTGGCTGCTGCTGGTTGTGGCAGGAGGTGGACCTCCTTCTCAGACAAGCTGGCAGCAGGCTGGGGATGGCTGAAAGCTGTGGCCAGGTTACTACATAGCTTCTACTGCAATGATACTAATTTCTCTTCCCTTTCCTGGAGAGGAAAACAATCCCCCATGTTGGATTGATACCGCGGGTCCAGAAGCATCGCCAGCCAGTATTCTTCAGTCTGCCTTATGTTTAGGATACGCCTGTCAGTGCGTAAGCATGTGAGCATACAACTCGCCATCCTTCCCAGCGTGCCTGAGAGGCCACTTCTTTCCATCTCAGCCTCTCTCTGAGAAACTGCTGTGTCCCTGAAAGTCTCATCATCCTCATCCTCCAGCTTTGTCTCCTCCTCCTCCTGGTCATCATCATCCTCATTAAAATCCTCCTCCTCTCCCCCCTCCTCTAACTGAAGATCCTCATCCTCCTCCGCAAGGGAACTTTGGCGTTGGGGCTCCCCTACAGTGACAACATGGCGGGCAGACAAATGGCCAGGATTTCCTTCCCCCATTGCCCCCTGCTGCATGAGCGTGAGTGTCTTTTCCAGCACAAATATTGAAATTATGTCGTTCACACCGCAGCTGTCCCGGCTGACTAATTTTGTGGCTTCTTCTAAGGGCCTTAGAACAGTGCAGGCATCTCGGACCAGCCTCCACTACCAGAAATCAAAGCCACACCTGCTCCCTATGGTGGAAGATTCTGGCTGCTGCTGGACAAAAGTGGGCCAGTGGGCAGTAAAGGACATGTATTGCCCCTGGCCGTAAGCACTGCTCCAGGTGTCCACCGTGACGTGCACCGTGCTGCAGAGAGACAGCTGCAGGGAGCGTCCAATATTGTCAGCCACATGGGTGTAAAGAGCGGGGATAGCTTTGTTGGAGAAGTAATGCCCGCTAGGGACCTGCCAGCATGGCTGAGCGCAAGCCATTAGCTCCCAAAAAGCTGGGCAGTCAACCAGCTGGTACGGCAGAGACTGCACAGCCAGCAACTTTGTCAGGTGACCATTCAGTTTGCGCACTGTCGGATTACTTGTGGCGTAAAACTGCTTCCTGGCCATGCACTTGGCTATGGACGGCTGCCCGAATGAGAGGAGGTGGAGAAATGCATGCACTGGCCGACGATGAGGTGGATATACTACTTACACCCCGGGATGTGGGCTGAGCTATGGCCCTGGATGCGGCCTACCTGACAGAAGGGACCCCGGCAGAAGTAACTGGCTCTTTAGTATTAATGGGCTGCTCTAAATTGCCGGCATGACGCCGCTTCAAATTGTTCCACAGAGCAATGGTCCCAAAATTTCTGGCTTTCCCACGGCTCAATTTCTGTTTACACAAATTACACGTGGCCATACAGCTATCCCCCGGCAGAGTGGTGAAATACTTCCATACACCCGACGTGCGCCCTCCACAGCTGGCCAAGCTTGTAGCCCTTGCACGCTTACATCCTGTATTTGGGGTCTCGCTAGTTCCCAGGGAAGCACTAGCCCTGGGCCTAACTCGCCTCTGCCCTCTGTTACTACCACCCTCCTCCTCTGAGATCAAATCCTCCTCAACAGCCCGATTCGCTTCCCAGGTCCTCCGGTCTAACACATCAGATTCATCATCAGACTCCTCCACAACACATTTTTCGGAATGCAAATTAGGCTGTTCCCCACCAACCAACAATTCCGGGCAGTCCAAACTCTGACTGCCCTCTAAGAAATCCTCAGGGAGGCTGTCCTCTATAACCGCCGGATTATAAGGTGGGCTTCGGTGGCTTTTTTTTTTAATAAATTGCTGAAGGGACACCACTAGGAGGGAACACTGAAGCCCGAGAGGTGGCAGAAAATGACGGGGTTTGCTGGAGTGGAATGGTGGAGCAGGACGAGTCTGACCCCTGGCTACATATGGATACTGTATCAGCAGATGACAGCAGATCATCTGGCTGAGACTGAGATGAGCGTGCCATCCACTCCACTACCTCATCTACTTTCTCCTCTACTACAATTTTGCGCCTTGGTGGGTTAGCCTGGTGGAACAACGGCCAAGTATGCTCCGGCTACAGGTCCTTTGGCACTGCTGCCCTGTGCCACCTTCTCCTTTTTTTTTTTTTAGAGATCAAAGTCTGGCTGGAACTGAACGCCTTTTGCTTATCCATTCCAGACATTTTTTAATTCACTCTGTGGCCCTGCAGCTGGTCTTTGTCCCTGTATCTGTAGTGTCCCACTAAAGTGTGTAAAAGGGACACTCCAAAAGGGTTAAATAGCCATGTCATATCTTATATATAATGCCATTTTATTGTTATGTATTTGTGAATTAATGTGAATGTGGTATAAGAACCTCTATGGCTGAGTACTGCAATATTATTTCCCACCACTAGATGGTGGCATTCTGCCTTCTATATAAGGCCCAGTCACAGGAAGTTAGAGTAGTTATAAGCAGTTGGAGTGTAAGGAAAGTAAGGAGGAGGTGTAAGGAGTTAGTTAAGAGGAACCAAGTATTGTGCAGGAGGAAGAAAAGGGAACTACTAGAACCCTGAACATATTCTTGGACTGTCAAGCCTGACAGAGGTAATCGACCGTCCCAGGTCTTCATGGACTATGCCAGCATCCATGTGGTCAAGAGAAGCCTCCGGCATCTGACTATGGTATTAACAACCAGGCACAAGTTGTTTATTGGTCTACACTTTGGATCCCTCCGGGAGGTGTAGCCATCTTTATATATTTCAGGAACCTGCTGGTGCAGACGTGTCATTCCTGCCCCACAGAGTATCCTTCTAAAAGAAAGGTCTTATAAAAGTGACCTTAATATACTATTGTCCAGGGCTAGTTGCAGAAGATCCCACTAGGAGTGAAAGTAACAGGATTTAAAGAGACAGTGCCTAACTAACTACCTATTATAACCACCTACCAGCCAAAGAGGACATCTTATCCATAATCAATTGTAACATCATTTATTGTGACTATATGAACTCAAGGCAAAAGTAAAGATACCTCTTGTTTGATTAACAACTGCCTCCTCATCATTGCAAAGGGTGTGTCTACCTAAAAAGACACTGGCGTCACGAAACACCAGGGCCCAGCCGTCCGACACGGTCAAACTCAACATCCAGGACACCTCACCTGACCATCCTGGAGCCCTGCGTATGGAGCGTGCCCCGAGGGAAGTCGTGTCCACCCTCCTCACAACTGCACACTGCCCAGGGAAGATTCAACCAACCGTGAGTAGAACCACCGGCTACACCGTGTACACTGTGACAACCTACCTACCATATCACTCACATATCCCTGCGGCTGGTGGCTGCAGAAAATTGGCGTCACGAACAGGATGTGAATAACCCCATGCCATAATTGAACAGGATGTGAATAAGCCCCACGCCATAATTGAACAGGATGTGAATAAGCCCCTTTTTGCTAACGAGAGCGGTGTCTCATCTGGACATTTATTCTTGCTAAAAACAGCCTCAGTATACTTTGCCAAATTAACACTACTGATTTATTGAGATTGGAGATTGAAAACGTGGAATTTTTGGGCTTTATACTACTTTTTGATGAACTGTATGCATTTTCCAAAATGGCGCCCAACCGCCATCATTATTGATTTTTGCTGCGACATCAACCCCCAAAAGCGGGAAAATCAAGTTAACACCCCCTTGAGAAGCGGGAAAGTTATTAAAACTGCGTCACCATAGACTTGCATTGAGTGTCTGCGCCGTCCCCCTTATGCAAAGGAACCTAGGGGGCGGACCTTTGAGAGAGCGTCTGTCTGGACTTGCCTGCCAGCAGTACGAGAGAGACTACGCCTGCCTGCACAGAGCGAAGCACAATATGGCTGATTTACCACACCCAGAACCC
>ONZH01021279.1:0-20229 GCA_900303285.1 Rhinella marina | reverse complement strand
CCTCTGAAAAATTAGGGGTGAGGGCCTGCTGGTGAACCTCTTAAAAATTTAAAGGCGAGGACAAGCCTAATAAGCAGTTTGATATGATGGAGGAAGAGGACGAGAAGAGGAAGGGGTGCATGGTAATACAGTGTATTCAATACACCCTAAAAGCCACATTCAAAGTTCCTTTATGTTCAGCCGCTTTCCTCTGGTGGGGTAGCGAAGTCAGGGGCAATCCAGGCCTTGTTCATTTTGATAAGCGTCAACCGGTCAGCATTTTCAGTGGACAGGCGGATGCGCTTATCAGTTATTATGCCCCCAGCAGCACTAAATACCCGCTCCAACAAAATGCTGGCGGCAGGGCAGGCCAGCACCTCCAAGGCGTAGAGCGCCAGTTCGTGCCACGTGTCCAGCTCAGACACCCAATAATTTTAAAGCGCAGAGGGATCACTGAGGATGTTGACACGGTCAGCTAGGTACTCTTTCACCATCTTCCAAAACTTTTTCCTCCTTGTGATACTAGGCCGCTCATCACGGTGAGGGTGCTGGTGGGGTGTCATGAAACTGTCCCAGGTCTTGGAGAGTGTCGCCCTGCCTCTGTTGAAACTGCTGAGTGTTCCCCTAGTCTCCCCTCCTCGGGTGCCCAAGGAACTACATACTCTGCCGCCAGCGTTGTCAGCTGTAATAAAGGGTGTATTGGAGTGCCTGTTCCTTGTAATTTTTGGCAGCCCTTTCACTTAGTGCATAGGCTTTATTAGTGTAGGAGTCCCACGACATGAACAATTGTACCACAATGGGAATGAAGCCCTCCTTTATATACAAGTAAATATATGTTTCCTAACAATTTTTCCTAAAATCAATTTTATCTTCGTTTTTAGGTGTATTTGTGTCATTCTGTAAAAGTGGCGTAATACTCGCACAACATCGGTAACAGCAGCGACTTGGGAGTCCAAGATGCATCCAGACATCCTCCCCATGCTATTCCCAAACCATTTCAGTGGTGTTTCCATCATTTTCTCACCTTTCCCTATGAACCAGACACCCTCCCCTCTTCAGAGCAGGGGGTGCCTGGTTTAGTGCTCTGGTTCTCCCATTGACTTCCATTGTGTTCGGGTGCTCTGTAGAGCACTCGAGCATCACCTAGTGTTCTATCCGAGCACCCAAGCACTACGGTGCTCAATCAACACTAGTCCTAAAGCCTTTTTTGGGGTGTATAAGTGAAAAAAAAGGGCTTATTAGCTGTTGTGATGTGAAGTGATGTGCAGTGAAGTGACAAAATTACAGCCTTTTGTGGGGTGTATTAGTGGAAAAAAAAGTATTAATGTATTTGCTGTTCAGTGGTGCAGTTTTATGTTGTAAAGTCTTTTTTGTGGTGTATTAGTGGAAGAAAGTGTTATTAACCGTTCAGCGCTGCAGTTATATGTTTTAAAGGTTTTTTGGGGTGTATTAGAAGAAAACAAAAAAAGGCTTATTTGCCGTTGTGCAGTGAAGTGACGAAAGTACAGCCTCTATTAGTGGGAAAAAAGTATTATTTGCCTTTCATTGGTGCAGTTATATGTCCTAAAGCCTTTGGGGTGCATTAATGGAAAAAAGGGTTTATTAGCCATTGTGCATTGAAGTGACAGAATTACAGCCTTTTTTGGGGTGTATTAATTTCCTTTTTATTTATTTATTTGATCTAACAGTATGTCAGACAGATAAGTGAAAGGCCCTGCATAGGGGGTTGGCAGAGGCCTAAATGTTTCTTGCACAGACACAGGTTGCAGCAGAGTAAGGGGGCTTGGCAGCAGGAGTTTCAGCGAGAGGCCTGAGCTTTCAGTGTCATCTAGTGGTCGTGTCTTGACCAGTAACCCAGCGGTTCTTGAATGGTTGACTCGGTCTTCCACTTCATCCCAAGTGACATCAGACACCCCCAGGCAAGAGTTAGTGGGTTTGTCAGACACAACACTTAGTTGGCATAGCACTGGAGCAGGCCCTGCGCCCTCACCTCAACCTGCCTCTGTCTTTTTTCTGTTCCCTCAGCCAAAGAAGTACTCTATGCTGTGGGCTCAGCTTCACTATACAGCAAGGACGAGCTACTAGACAGTCAGCAGCTACTGTCCAGCCAAGATGTGTAGGAGACATCCACAGCTTTCTCCAGTAGGCAGGCAAGTGGTGATAAGGAGAGTGGTGTGGGAGCTGGTGTTGTGCGTGGTAAGGCTTCTGACCCAGGGACCGTTGAGGAGGACATCAGTGATGTGCAGACACTACTCAATGATGATGTAGCCGATCGCACTTGGGAGCCGGGTGAATTAGAGGCTTCATCATCATTGGGAGAAGAGGGTGGCAGCTTGCCCGTGAAGGAGGAGCCAACAAGTCAGTAGCGTGGCCAGGAGTCAGCAGGATGGCAGCAGTGGGAGGTTGGGATCCAAATGTACCCGCGGTAGACCACCCACTTCGCAGGAGCCTACCAGGCCGGAAAGTAGTGGTGCAGGGGTTCACAGAGGCAGTGGCAGTAGCAGTCAGTCAGTGCGGAGTGTTGGAGGTAAAATCACCTATTCGGAGTTGTGGCAGTTTTTTGTAAAGGCGCTGGAGGAGGTGAACATGGCCATTTGTCGAATCTGTGGGCAGAAGATGAAGCATGGAAAGGGTGCCAATGTTGGCACCACAGCCCTGCATCAACATATGCAGCATCACCATAAAGTGGCCTGGGAGAACCGTGGCTCCGATATGGTAGTCCAACCTGCCGCAGCAACCTCTGCATCACCTATTGGCACGCGCCTGATTTTAGGCAGTCAAGGCTCCACCACCTCAGCCAAAGCGAGCTGTCTGTCATTCCCATTATCTGCTGGTCCTGATGCTCCTGCTCCGTGCACTCATCCAACGGCGCAGAAGCTGAACGTGCTCCTTGCCAAGTTGCTGGTGCTGCAGTCCCTCCCTTTTCAAATGGTGGACTCTGCACCTTTCAGAAAACTGATGGCTTGTGCCAAGCCAAGGTAAAGAGTTCCAAGCCGTCATTTTGTTTGTGAAGCCAGCAGTACCAGCCCTGCACACGTATGTTGACCAGAAAGTGGGCCAGTCCTTGAGCCTGTCTGCCTGCCAAAGTGGAGGAGGACGTGTGGAGCTGTAACTACTACAATATATGTAGTATACGACAATATATGTCCTTCATGGCCAACTGGGTAAATCGGTAACCTGGCCAGGTGACGCTGCTTCCGCCTGCACACTCACGCCATTGGTCCTGCGACAATGTCCGCCTCTGCCTCCTCATCCTCCAACGTGTCCTTAGCATCCACTGCAGGGAAAATTAGGAGTGCTCCTCCAGCTTAACACATGTGTAGGGCACGGCAGTTTCACTCTGTTCTACACCTCGTTTGCCTGGGCGAACGGAGTCACACAGGGGCTGAACTGCTCTGTGTCCTTCATCAAGAAATCGAATCCTGGCTTTCTCCATGACAACTCATAATCAGAACCATGGTGACCGACAATGGGAAGAAAATGATGTCGGCGCTGCATCAAGGAGGGCTAAGCCATGCTCCCTGCATGGTACATGTGTTTAATCTGGTTGTTAAGCGGTTCCTGAAGTCTTCCACCCATCTGCAAGACATCCTAAAAATGGCCAGGAAACTTGGCTTGCACTTCAGCCACTCGTACACCACAAAGCACACCCTCCTAGAGCTGCAGAGGTAGAACGGTATCCCCCAACATAGGCTGATATGCGACGTTTCACCCATTGTAATTCCACCCTCCATATGTTGGACCGATTATATGAACAGAGAAAGGCCATAAATGATTTCTTGATGATACAAGTGGAGAGAGGTACTCCCCTGTGTAACTTCGATGTTAGTCAGTGGCAGCTCATATGTGACACCTGCCGTTTGCTTGTGCCTTTTGAGGAGGCCACTTTGTCAGTTGCCAGGACTACAGGATGAACAATGTCATTCAACTGCTTCATGTCCTGTAAAAGATGCTGGTAAATCTGGCTGGTCAAGGTTCTGGAGACATGGAGCCTACATTTCACAGCTACCTGAGCCCTGTGGGGGCTAAACTGGAGGAGGAGGACATTGGAGCATAAGCAATGTGTAGCAAAATGGGTGGATTTTCTACACAGGTGACAGCAGAGGCGGACACAGACAGCACAGGGCCCATGTGCAAAGAATGTACCTGGGTCCCGCAACCCCCCCCTTTCCTGCCAGGACATAATCCCTTCTCCCCCTACTCAGCCCCCTCTGACATTTCATGCTCTGATGCTCTCCCCTGCCGTGCGCTGTAATGCGAAGGGCAAGGGCTGTTTTGTTTATATTTTTACACTGCTAAGCAGAGAGGTCACTGGCACTGATGGGCGGCTTTACAGGCTATGGCGACGCTAAAGCCTGTCCATTAGTGCCGGTGATGTCACCGGTCTCACTGCTAGGTGGGAGTCTGCTCTCCCAATAGTACCCCCAGTGGTAATAAGGCTCCCTACAATGCCCTCAGTACTAATAAGGCACCACTATAGGGCACTCCTAATAAAGATAAGGCCAATCTATAAGGCACTTCTATAGAGCCCTCAGTAGTAATGCCCGCCACCACTGCCCACAGTATTTATAAGGTTCCCTGCAGTCGCCCCTGTAATTGTAATTCCTCCTGTCGTACCCCCTAGAGTTATAACATTCTCTGTAGTGCCCCCATAAATTATAATGCTTGTCCTCTGCCTCCAGTCTTCTATATCATGCAGTTCCATGTAAATACCACCAGTCCTCTCCCACCAGTTTTGTATATGATACAGTCCCATGTAAATAACCTCTCTTCCTTACAGTCTTCTATACCATGCAACCCCATGTAAATAACATCACTCCTCTCCCTCCAGTCTTTTATACCATGCAGTCCCATGTAAATAATACCAGTCCTCTCCCATCAGTCTTCTATTTAATGCAGTCCCATGTAAATAACATCACTCATCTCTCTCCAGTCTTCTATACCATGCAGTCCCATGTAAATAACACCAGTTCTCTCCCACCAGTCTTCTATACAATACAGTCACATTTAAATAACACCAGTCCTCTTCCACCAGTCTTCTATATGATGTAAATAACCTCTCTTCCTAACAGTCTTCTATAACATACAGTCCCATGTAAATAACATAAATCCCTTCCTTCAGCTCCCTCCAACACATATTCCCATGTAAATAACACCAGTCATCTCCCCCCAATCTTTTGTAACATACAGTCCCATGTAACTAACATCCCTCCCTTCAGTCCCTCTAACATACAGTCCCAGTTAAGTAACATATTTCCCTCCCACTAAGCAGGGAGGAGATATAATAAGGAGAACCTCATCTCCCAGCATTTCTCTGGCTCTTACATTCATCCCATGGCCTCACAGGTCTCCACTGTTGAGCGCTGCCTTTCTTTGCACTGGTCACATGACGGTAACCTCATCACGGGTCCTACCACCACTTCCAGTTTTAAAAAGATCATATGACTATGATATCATTGCAGGTCCTTCAGCTATGGAGTACAGGCAGAAAGGGCGGCAGATTCACAGTAAGTCCTAATCAGGGCCCCCTCCGACCTCCACCGCAAGATGACCAGGCAGAGGTAGGGAGTGAAAAAAATAATAATATAAATAAAAAAAACACCTCTGCTGGCACTGGAATGGGCCCCCTCCCTCTCTGGGCCCCTGTGCAGCTGAACCTGCTGCACAGGCTGTATGTCTGCCCCTGGGTGACAGGAGAAGAGAATCAGGAGCAACCAGAAGAGCTACAGGGTGATGAGGAAGACGAGGACCCAGACACACCGTGGCAGTATGCAGTGAAGATGGAGGCAGGGAGTCCCTCCAAGTCACTTGCACAAAAGGCCAGATGCATGCTCACTTGCTTGCGTCTTGACAGCCGAATTGTCACTGTTCGGCAGAGGGGTAACTACTGGCTCTCCACTATGTTAGACCCTCACTACTGGTCTAAAATGGGGGCCTTTTTTCATACCCTTTGAAAGGGAGGACAAACTGATCGCTAATGAGCAGGTTTCATTACCCACATAGTGAAGAAACTACTCACCAGCAGCAGCAGCTATACCTGGTGCAGGATCTGAACCAGTAGGTGGTGGCATACTTGGACAGTACCCTGCCACCCCACATTGAAGATCCGCTGGACTACTGGGCAGCCAAACTGGATTTGTTGCCGCAACTGGCCGAGTTTGCCCTGGAAATGCTGTCCTGCCCGGCCAGTAGTGTGACATCAGAGCGGGGGTTTAGTGTGGCGGGGGCCATAGTTACCCCAAGAAGAACTTGCCTGTCCACCCAAAATATGGAGAGACAAGACCTTTGTCAGCCAGGATTTCCACCCACCAATACCTGATGCATCAGATTAGATCATCCATGCTGTCTCACCCAAACCTTGACAAAAGAGACCGGTCTCTTCTTGCTACCTGCCTAAGCTACTATTCGGATTCTGCCACCTGCCTGATGCCACACTTCTAATGCCAAGTTCTCCTTCTTACACCAACCATCTTCAGCAGGTACTGTTACTACCACCCATCTTCCCACTCTGTGGTCTCCTGATGCTGCTGCCACCTCACCACTCAGGTCTTCTCATGCTGCTGCTGCCAGCTCCACACTCTGTCATTGTACCACTCTGTGGCCTCCTCATGCTGCTGCCACCTACACAATCTGTCATTGTATCACTCTGTGGCCTCCTCCTGATGCTGCTGCTGACACATCCACACCCTGTCATTGTGCCACTCTGTGGCCTTCTCATGCTGCTGCCACCTACACAATCTGTCATTGTATCACTCTGTGGCCTCCTCCTGATGCTGCTGCTGACACATCCACACCCTGTCATTGTGCCACTCTGTGGTCTCCGCATGCTGCTGCCAACTAAATACTCACTGGAACACCCTGTGGACTTCTCAGGCTGTTGCTACCCTCCCCATTTTATAACTGAGCCACTATCTTGCCTTTTTGGCCTGGTTGACATCATCATTTATTTGACCCTTCTTCTGATCTGTCAGAAGGAAGGAAAATGGTATGCACAATGGATCCTGTCTACGTAGCAGCTGTAAGGCCTGCATGACATGGTCTCTATTTTAGATCAGAATTGGCTTATGATTTGGTAGCCAAAAGCAGGAGTGGGTACAAAACACAGAAGACATGCAAATATTTAATTCATGTGTCATCTTTGTTTTGGATCCACTCCTTTTTTTTGGCTTTAGCAATACTGATAGATTACTGACCAAATGCTGACCGAGTAAAGGGGGATGCTCAATAGACAGGATCCATTTTTTTGGGGAGTTATTCTTCTGATGGATTAGAGAAATGGCAAAATAATCAGTGACAACACAAACTTACTGCTGACACCCACTCCACTCTGTCGGTGGGCTCTACTTCTATAAGCGTTTAATAGAACATGTTCTGTAGAAATCTATGTGGAATCAGTGAATCGGTGTAAAAGGAGTGCGCTCTTTAACGCTATAGTAGGATCTTGGGCCTCTGCACGGTTCTTTATAGCTGACGCTAACATTGACCATTAAGGCTAAGTTCACACTTTAGTTATTTGGTCAGTTTTGGCCCTGTAACCGACTAAATAAGTGAAGTGTGCAGTGATTCTAAGGGCGACACCTGTCATATGTGTGTCATACTGACTCACAGTATTGTTTCACTACCATAGCAGACTCCCTATGCATGTTACTGCAAGGCACAGTGTTCTACACCACTATACCGGCTCTCTACAGCCAGGAAATAGCTGTTTTTTAACGTAATTCTCCATGAATAAATTCGGATCAAATTAAATCTTTTCAGAAAATTCGGTGAGCTGGCCAAATCGAATTTTTGAAACATTTTCTCATCTCTAATCAGGAGAATAGGGTGTCAGCTTGCACATGAGGCAGCTGCTGAGCCAAGAGGGTGGTAGTGTGACCGCAAGTCAACAGGGTGGCAGCAATGTGAGGCCAGGAGCCAAACGTGCCCTGGGTACAGCACATGCTTCGCAGGAGCCTACCTGCCTGGAAAGTAGCAGTATAGGTGTTCACTAGTGTTAAGCGAGCATGCTCGGCCGAAGTCGCTGTTTGGCCGAGCATGCCTACGCTCGGGTCCGCTCGGTGTTCGGCCAAACACCGCGTGTGCTTGAGTGCGATGCTCGAGTACGCTAATGCATACAAATTTGTATGCTAATGCTACGCATTGTACGCTAATGCGTACGAATTTGTATGCTAATGTTACGCATTGTACGCTAATGCGTACAAATTTGTATGCTAACGCTACGCATTGTACACTAATGCGTACAAATTTATTTGCTAAATTAGCATACAAATTTGTACGCATTAATGCTACGCATTGTGCGTTAATGCGTACAAATTCAGTTAATTAGCATACTTTAACGAGGGAAAGAGGAGAATTTGCGATTCTGTTCTTTTTTTATGAACCCGACACCCTCCCCTCATCTGAGCAGGGGGTGCCTGGTCTTCTCCCATTGACTTACATTGTGCTCGGGTGCTCTGTAGAGCACTCGAGCATCACCAAGTGTTCTACCCGAGCACACGAGCACTTTGGTGCTCGATCAACACTAGTGTTCACGAAGGCAGTGGTAGCAGGAAGTCCACACAGAGTGTTGGGGGAAAAGATGCCGATCTCGGCTGAGGAGGTGAACATGGCCATTTGCCAAAACTGTGGCCAGAAGGTGGTACCACAGTCCTATGTCAACACATGCAGTATCACCATAGAGTTGCCTGGGAGAACCGTGGCTCTAATGTAGTGGTCCAGCCTGCCGCAGCAACCGCTACATCACCCAGTGGCCCGCACCCCTTTTCTTGCAGTCAAGACTCCACCACCTCAGGCGAAGGGAGCTGTTTTTTCTTCCCATGATGTACTGCTCCTGTTCCTCCTCCTACTCCTCGTCAGTCATTTTGTCCGCAATCGATCACCGAAGCGATTGCAAAAAGACAGCAGTTCGCATGCACTCATCCAATGGTGCAGAAGCTAAACATGCTCCTGACCAAGTTGCTAGTACTGCAGTCCCTCCCTTTCCAAGTGGTCAACTGGGTACCTTTCAGAGAACTGATGGCTTGTGCCGAGCCGAGGATGAGAGTCCCAAGTCGTCATTTTTGAGTGCTATGAACATGAAGGGGGTATCCCCGATCACTGTCAGCTATAAAGCTTAATGCTAAACTATTGCTGAAAAACCTCATGGAAGTTTCTCTTGCATTAGGTATTCATGTACAGCAAAAGTATTTTATTTTTTAGTAATTGTAAAAAACTGTATGGCACAAAATAAATGTAATTACAAAAAAAATATTGATTTTAGACATAATATAGTTACAGTAATTTAACATGGAGCTCTACAGCTCAGTGGTTAAAGGGGTTGTCTCATCATGGACAATGGTGGCAAATCACTAGGATATGACCCCATTGTCTTATAGGTGTGGATCCCACCGCTAGGACCCGCACCTTTATCGAGAACGGAGACCCAAAAGAGAAGGAGGGTGCACTGCACATGCGCAGATACCATCCATTCATTTAATATGGGGCCGGCGAAAATAGCTTGGCTATTTCCGTCAAGCCTTATAGAAGTAAATGGTAGTGGTGGCTGGTCATGCGCGGTATGCTCCCATTCACTTTAATGGGGAGCTGGCTTGCTGGTGGCTGGAGGACCGAAGTTCTCCATTCTCGACCCACCACTGGGACCCGCACCTATAACACAATGGGGGCATATCCTAACAATATACCCCCATTTTCTATGATGAAACAACCCTTTTAAGGTTCTTGCCGTTAATGTAGATGGTTGTGAGTTCAAATCCCCCAGAAGTATTTTAAAAATAGAGGCTAAATAAAATTTAAAATTTTCAGGTTGTCCCTAACAGTAAAAAAGTTGACTTTATTTTTAAAAAAATGGAGCAAAACGTAAAATATTATCAAATAACACCCATATTATTCCATGCCAATCTTTTGAAATTTAACCAGTATTTTTTGTTGGGAAAGATGACAACCCTAGCAGCACCCTCTCAGTACCTCTATAGGCCTACTCACTGCAGCAAGCCCAGCCTCAGTAAGCCTCATCAGGACTCACTTTATAAAAAGTTATTTTTTTCTTATCGCGATATTCTGACTCTCATAACTTTTTTATGGTTTTATCTACTGAGATGTGTGGGAGCTGATTTGTGGGACGATCTGTATTTGACAATACCATTTTGGGGTGTGTATGATGATCACTTTTTATTCAATTTCCTTGTGAGATAAAGTGAGATAAAGCTGTTATGCCATTCACCATATGGGATAATTATTTTTTATATTTTAATAGTATGGGCATTTTCACATGAAGCGATGTCCATAATGTTATTTTTTCTTTTTTTTTTTTTTGGGGGGAAAGTGGGGTGATTTTAATTTTTCTGTTTTTTTTTTTTTATTACTTTTTGCTGAGTACAGGGTGCGGCTTATTTATAGAGCAGGATGCTTTCCCCGATCTCCGCTGGGGGGAAGCATGCCTGAAGAGGAAGCCCACACTTTCAATTTTTAACACTCTCAGATGCCGTGAGTGAGGGGAACTCATTTCTGTGAGGGGAGGGGTCATGTGGCATATTCTGGGGCCATGAGGGTGCAGATCTGTGTGAGAAACTTTATGGAGTGTAAACCTATGAGGGGTGGCGGAATCGACAGAATGTAACTGTGTTCTTAGTACATTATTACAAGATTTGGGGCCCCACTTTTTATTCTGCCCAGGGCCACATTTTGTTTAAAACCGATCCTGATTGCAGCACTAGAGGCAGCCTCACTGGATTCTTTGTGGCAGCCAACTGGCATCCTAAAGCAATACAGTATGTTGTAATCATGATCACTTTCTTCTTTTCCTGCTAATGCTATTTTTACACCTACGGCACGGGGCTCCGGCAGGCTGTTCCGGTCGGTGAACAGCCCGCCGGATCCGTGCTGCTGCAGGTGTGGACATTTGTATTTTCGTTCCGGCCGCCTCTCGGCAGGGGTTGCTGTGCTGCGGCCGGATCCGCGGCCCGCCCCCATTACAGTGAATGGGGCCGGAGCGTAGTTCCGGCCCCACACGTGCACCTGCGGCAGCACGGATCCGGCGGGCTGTTCACTCACCAGAGCAGCCTGCCGGAGCCCCGTGCCACAGGTGTGAAAGGGGCCTAAGACTCCTTCTTGTCCTCTGCTCCGTCATGAGACATCTATAACGGAATATTTGGCCATGAAAAAACTTTTCTTCACCAGCAATTAGCTTATCTACAAGCTGAACCCCCACCTGGTCATGTTGCTGGCAGTGTAGCCAGGGGCGTAGCTAAAGGCTCATGGGCCCTGGTGCAAGAGTTCAGCTTGGGCCCCCCCCCCTTCCCTCAGCACTGGTGCACCTAGCTTTTCTGCCGGCAAAGTCAAAAATTGAACACCCCATTCCCCATGCCAAATTCTCACCCTAACCTTTTCCTTCCTAACATTATATATATCACTGCAGAACATACAGGGTAAGGCTACATTCACACCACAGTTGTTTTTGCGGCCTCCGATCTGCATATTTTGAGGCTCAGATGCGGACCCATTCACTTCAATGAACACTGTGTGCTGTCCGCATCTGTATGTCTATTCCTATTATTGTCCATTTGCGGACAAGGATAGGCATCGTTACAGTGGATCTGCAAATCATCCCATCACATCATCCTTTTTTTGCGGATCTGCAATTTGCAGACTGCAAAACACAATGTTCGTGTGAATGTAGCCTAATACAGCGCCCCATACCTCTTATATCCAGTATAATACAGCGCTTCATACCTCTTACATCCAATATTATACAGCGCCCCATACCTCTTACATCCAGTGTAATGCAGCGCTCCATACCTCTTACATCCAGTATAATACAGCACCCCATACCTCTTACATCCAGTGACGTCTCCTCGGATGTAGATCTTCTCTTACCTCATCTTCTCCTTTCAGACCAGACGCCATTTTTCAGCCATTTCTCATCTCTGCAGTTAGACAGAAAAAAATCTTAGTTTGCTACTTTTCCATCAACCTCCCGTCTTCTGGACAAATCATCCTACCACCCCAAGTACTGTGCCACTAGTACCACACAGATAGTGCCCTTCAATAATTATTGGCACACAGTGTCCTAAAATAACTGCGGCCAGCAAATAGTGCCCCTGACAGTAATAGTGTAAACATAACGTCCCCCAGAAATAACTGTGCTGATACTGTGCCAGGGTAATAGTGCCCCCCAAAGTCCCAACTAATAATTCTCTGCCAGAGTGCACTTGTTAGTAATAGTGCCCCCAACAGTACTAATGTCCCCACTGCGCCCCAGAAGTAATAATGCTTCCAATGTGCCAGTAAGAAGTGCCCCAATAATGTACCAGTATGAAGTGCCCCATAGTGCCCCCCAATAATGTGCCAGTAAGAAGTGCTCCACGCCCATAGATGCCCCCTAAATTATGTGCCAGTAATAAATGCCCCCATTGCCCCCATGTGCCAGAAAGAAATGCCCCAGTGCCCCCATGTACCAGTAAGAAATGCTCAGTGCCCCCATGTGCCAGAAAAATGCCCCCCAGTGCCAGTAAAAATGCCCCCAGTGCTCCAATGCCATAAAGAAATGCCCACAAGTGCCAGTAAGTAATGCCCCCAGGGCCAGTAAGAGATGCCCCAGTGCCCGCATGTGCAAGTAAGAAATGCCCCCAGTGCCCCCATGTGCCAGTAAAAATGGCCCCAGTGCCTGTAATAATGCCCCCAGTGCCAGTAAAAATGCCCCCAGTGCCCCCTTGTGCCGGTAAAGATGCCCCTATGTGCCAGTAAAAATGCCCCCAGTGCCACCATGTGCCAGTAAAAATGCCCCCAGTGCCAGTAAAAATGCCCACAGTGCTCCCATGTGCCAGTAAAAATGCCCCCAGTGCCAGTAAAAATGCCCCCATGTGCCAGTAAAAATGCCCCCTGTGCCCCCAAGTGCCAGTAAAAATGCCCCCAGTGCCAGTAAAAATGCCCCCAGTGCCAGTAAAAATGCCCAAGTGCCCCCATGTGCCAGGAAAAATGCCCCCAGTGCCCCCATGTGCCAGTAAAAATGCCCCCAATGCCCCCATGTGCCAGTAAAAATGCCCCAGTGCCAGTAAAATGCCCCCAGTGCCCCATGTGCCAGTAAAAATGCCCCCAGTGCCAGTAAAAATGCCCCCAGTGCCCCCCTGTGCCCCTAAAAATGCCCCGAGTGCCCCAATAGAGCTCCGGTCCGTGACTGCTACATTAAAAAAAAACAAAAACACTAATACTTACCTCCATGTGCTGGCAGCGATGCGATGCAGGCTTCTTCCGGCCTGTGTCCCGCGCTGTATGGCTCAGGCTGCGCAATGACGTCATCGCACCACCTGAGCCGGCCTCTGATAGGCTGCCGGCTTAGTGCCTGCAGCCTATCAGAGGAACAGGCAGGGGAGACGCCTCTCCCTCCCCTGCCCCGCAGTACTGGCATCTGTATCGCCGTCCAACTGTGCGCAGGGCCGCGCCGCACCTTCACTAATTGGCGGTGCGGCCCTGCAAGTGGCAAAGGGGGCCCTCGGGGGCTGCGACCCCTATAGCTACGCCACTCAGTGTAGTCACTGCAGTACCATTTAGAAGTGCCTTGTACTCTCATGTCACCGAGAACGCGGGCCACTCCTTGCGATTCTCACTATGTGGCAAGCTGCACTCCATGGTGGACACCTAGGGCAGCTGTTATGGGTAGGGACACAAGATGATATGTGGTGTTGGATCGGCCTGAGTGAGAATAGTCTCACAGGATAGCAGTTAATAAAGTACATCAAGCAGCAAACATCTTGCTGGCTGTCACTCGGTCAAGTCCAAGTGGTGGTGAGTGAGTGTTTTTCTTACCTCTAGTTTTAATATATGCAAATTAGCCTCTAGGAGCAACAGGAGGCATTGCCGTTACACCTAGAGGCTCTGCTTTCTCTGCAACTGCCATGCCCTAAACACTTTGATTGACATGGCCAGGCAGTGGAAACATCATCACTCTTGGTTTTATCATGTAGACAAAGGAAATACCAGGTGCTTACTAATGTATTGGGATTTTCCATATTGCCTCCTTTGCTTGATTTGTTTTTCTGTCACATTATACGCTGCTATTTTGCAGGTATCACGGCTACTGCTGCAATCAAGCAGTGGTGGCCATGCTGTCATAATATTGGAAAATGTGCTGGCCTCTCCAGTAGCCTAGACCATGGCAGCGCATAGGCATGCATGAGCTGCTCCTGAGTAGTGCATGATGTGATGGAAAACAGCAAAGGAGGCAATATGGGCAATGACAATACAATTAGTAAGTGCCTTGTATTAACTTTGTCTACATAATAAATGCCATTGCAGAAGTGAGACAGCCCCTTTAACTTTCTGAGAAAACTTTGCCATATGACATATGTTACAATATTGGTGCACTTGATATTAAATGGAATCTGTCAGTAGATGTGTACCTATGAAACTGGCAACGAGGAGCAACAAGGACACTTCCGTTACACCTAGAGGCTTTTGCTCTCTCTGCAGTTTCCATGGCATCTGCACTTTGGCAGGGTCAGGCAGTGTAAACATGACCCTGACATCTCCTAAAGTTGCTTTACACATGCACAGGACAGGAAAGAGGCTCGCCAGCGACTTTGGAATGTAGGTAGTTAACCCCTTCAGGACCCTGCGATTTTATATTTTTCCATTATCGTTTTTCATTTCTTCTATTCACAGAACCCTAACTTTTCTGTTGTTAAAATTTCAAATGGGGTGGATGTAATTCCGCTACAGTTTCATGTGTTTGGTTTTTATGGTGTTCCCTGTGTGGTAAAACTGACCAGTTCCCTTCATTTTCTGTGGGTCAGTAAAATTACAGTTTTAATACAGAAAAAAACATTTGGAATGTATTTTTTTTTATCACTGCCATATTTCAACTCCTGAAATGTTTAATTGTTAAGTCTATGGAGTTGTGTGAGAGCTTATTTTTTGCAGGATGATCTGTACTTTTCTTTTAATGTTTTGGAGTGTGTATGACTTTTTGATCACTTTTTATTCAATTTTTTTGTGAGGTAAAATGACAAATAGTGAATCGATGCCTTTAAAGACAGGACTTCCACCATATATCTACAGCAGAGGTCTGGAAAGGTTTAACATTCAGCGCAGTAACAATATGGTACTGTGATGATACAGTACGGGCTTAAGCACAAGGAGTGCAGCATTGCTTGCTAGGTGTATTATACAGCTTGGTACCTTTCTTTCTCTTCTGTTATGGTGCACTCGTCCACTCTTTAATATGGCTTCCAAAACTGCCTTTGATGAAGTGTGGATGCAATGGGTGGTTCCAAAGAGATTATAGATGATAGTTAAGTATCCCTGCAAAAGGTAACTTTGTGATATGTGTTTTTTTCAAGGGGTCCTAACAAGTAATAATAATAATAATAATACCTCCAAATCTACAAGAACATTTAAAGATTGTGCTGCTGTTCTTAATTTTGGACACTTGGAAATTCATGTTTATATATTTTCCTGGAATAAACATGTAATGTAGACATACAGAAAGTCATTGATAATCCACATTATGTTTCAGGTTTTTATAGATATGTTAGAAATTTCAATATTTTGACATTTTTCTGCAGGTCATATTAAAGGAGATATCTTGATTGACCTCAGCCTTGGTTCTATGGTTCATCATCTGTATGCAGCCTGTGAGTTTTTCAAAGACATCATAGTGCTGAAGGTCAGTGACAGATGCATCATGGAGCTGAAAAGATGGGTGGACACACGTACAGGAGCCTTTGATTGGAGCCATGCAGCAAAACTTCATGTAGACACAGAAGGAAACAGGTAAAGGATTTGTCCACATATTGGGGAAAATATACTGTCATTCTCATAATTGCTACTGCACAAGAGATATGAAGCAGATTTAGAAACTTTTGGCAGTATATCTTTTATCTACTTTATTCTAGCACTGCTACTCTGTTCCAGTTTAACCCCTTAAAGACCGGGCTTATTTCCATTTTTACATTTTGGATTTTTCATTCCCATGTTCCAATAGCCATTACTTTTTTTTCTTTTTCCGTTCACATAGCTATATGATGGATTATTTTTTTGTGGGGAAAGATGCATTTTTTAATGCCACCATTTAATTTACCATGTCTTGTATTAGAAAACGAGAACAAATTCTGTTTGTGGTAAAATTGAAAAGAAAACAACATTCCGGCAAGGTTTTTGGGGTTTTGACATCACAGCTAAATGACCTGACGTCCTTATTCTGCGGCTAAATACAAATGCGGCAACACCAAACTTGAATAGTTCTTTTTTATTTACTACTTAAAAAAAAATAAAAAGCTTTGGAAAAATCAAAATTTTCTTTGCATCACCATATTCTGACAACCATAACTTTTTTATATATTTCGGTCCACAGAGCTGTATGAGGGCTTGTTTTTTGCGTAACAGGCTGTAGTTTTTATTGGTATCATTTTTTTTAGTATGTAAGACTTTTCGATCACCATTATTACATTTTTTGGGGAGACAAGATGACAAAAAAAATTGCAAATTGCTACGGCGCTCACCACACAGGATTTTTTTATTATTTTTTAATAATTTAATAGTTTAGACATTTATCGGAGACAGTGATACCCAATATGTTTATTTTTTATTGTTTATATATTAGTTTATATGTAAAATTGTGTAATTGTAAAAATTTTTATATATTGGTGTTTTTTTTTTAAATTTAAGTTCTTTTCCCTTTTTTAAAAAAACAACTTTTAGCCCCCTTACGGGCCTAGTACATGGGATCTTTTAATCCTCTCTCTTAGTCATCCTAATAGAGATCTATTAGGGTGAATAGAATTTTTACACTCTCTATTCTGAGCTATGCCTTGTGCTTCAGCAGCGTCCAGTCTGCCATGGCAACATCAGAGCCCCAGCGGTGAAATCAAGGGGCTCTGATCGGAAGGAGAGGGAGCCACATCCCTCTGCCATTACTCACAGGTGCTGCGGCACCTGAGGACTTAAGTGATAGGGGCGGCGCAATCACAATCCTGTCAGTGCAGGCGGGTGGATTGACCGAGCCTGTTGCAGAGGCCCGCTCAATACATATGCAGAAATATAATGCCGTATACATACAGCGCTATGGGTTAAAGGGTTACATTTAGTCAGTGGGGAACATTTATCAAAGTGGTGTAATGTAGAACTGGCTGCTCACAGCTCCTTTGGAAAATGAAAGGTGGAATCTGATTGGTTACTATGGGCAACTAAGCCAGTTCTGATTTATTCCACTTTGATAAATCTCCCTCTGGTATACTCAACCATAAGTATCAGCATAGCAATAGGATCTGCTGGAGGGAAGCAATACAACTAGTACTGAGCGAATCAAAGCATCCGAAGTGAAATTCAATCCAAAGGTTACAAAAAATTTGATTCGCCATGAATCCTAATTTCTAGTGATGATCGAGCACCCCGATGTTCGGGTGCTCGGGTGCTCTGGCCGAACACTAGGTGGTGCTCGAGTGCTCGGCCAAGCACCCGAGTATAATGGAAGTCAATGGGAGAAGACCAGGCACCCCCTGCTCTGCAGAGGGTAGGGTGTCTGGTCCATAGGGAAATGTCAGAAAATGGTGGAAACACCACAGAAATGGTTAGGGAGCAGCATGGGGAGGATGTCTGGATGCATCTTGGACACCGAAGTCGCTGCTATTAACGATGATGAAAATACATACAATGCAACGTCACACTGCTAACCAGATAAAGCACAAATGCCATAGAGATATGAAGTATTCTGGAGCTAATGCTATGCTTGTTGATAAATTAGAGATTCTTGGCAAATATATTTTGTACAAAATTATCTGGGCCTGTCCACCAATTCGTCCAGGTGATCTATGTAGAACGGGAACCTAACACTATTTCCTACCTGTTATGTGCCAACCTTGGCTTCCGTATAATCAGGGGGTGTTTGGTTCCACATGCATACTGGGTCCCTTCTGCCTTTTGACATTTCTGGTGCTTCAAAGGCCTCCACTAATACAGGGATGCAGGTACCAAGCATGCATGCCGAGTCCACTCGGCTTTAAAGTTACACTAATTAAAATCAGCCTATGGGGCAGACGGGGCCGACTATTACGCCACTTTTACGGAATGACAAAAATACCCCCCCAAAACCCAAGATAACATCGATTTTACAGGAAATATTGTTAGGAAACATAGATTTACTTGTACGTTAAGCGCAAGTGATGCCAAAAATTGCACGGATGAGGCACTCCTATACAACCGGTATATCATATAAAGAGGGGCCTCATTCACATTGTGGTATAATTGTGGGACTCCGACACTCATAAAGCCTATGCACTAAGGGAAAGGGCTGCCAAACATTACAAGGAACAGGCACTCTAATACCCCCTTTATTACACATAAAGGAGTGCATCAGACACACCCTTGAAAAATTATGATTGATGGCCTGCTGCTGACACGCAAAAACAATAGTGGTGACGTGCTGCTGCTAAGCTGACCGTGTAAAAAATTATGGGTGACATGCTGCTGAGTTGACCGTCTAAAAAATTTATGTCGTGACACGCTGCTGCCGAGCAAACAGTTCAAAATGTAAGATTGACACGCTGCTGCCAAGCAGAACGTCAAGAAAAGGTACGTGTGACATGGTGCTGCCGAGCAGAACGTCCAAAAAATTACGGGTGACACGCTGCTGCCGATCAAACTGTCCCAAATTTACGGGTGACACGCTGCTGCTCATCAAACTATCCCAAATTTAAGGTTGACATGCTGCTGCCGAGCAGAACGTCAAAAAAATTTACAGATGACACGCTGCTGCCCATCAAACTGTCCCAAATTTAAGGGTGACACACTGCTGTTCATCAAACTGTCCCAGAATTAAGGTTGACATGCTGCTGCCGAGCTGACGGAAAAAACAAATTTAAGGTTGACACGCTGCTGCCCATCAAACTGTCCCAAATTTCAGGTTGACACGCTGCTGCTGAGCAGAACGTAAAAAAAAATTTACGGGTGACACGCTGCTGCTCATCAAACTGTCCCAAATTTAAGGTTGACACGCTACTGCCCATCAAACTGTCCCAAATTTAAGGTTGACACGCTGCTGCCCATCAAACTGTCCCAAATTTCAGGTTGACACGCTGCTGCCGAGCAGAACGTCCAAAAAATTTACGGGTGACACGCTGCTGGTCATCAAACTGTCCCAAATTTAAGGTTGACATGCTGCTACCCATCACACTGTCCCAAATTTAAGGTTGACACGCTGCCCATCAAACTGTCCCAAATTTAAGGGTGACACGCTGCTGCCCATCACACTGTACCAAATTTAAGGTTGACACGCTGCTGCTGAGCAGAACGTCCAAAAAAATTTACGGGTGACATGCTGCTGCTCATCAAACTGTCCCAAATTTAAGGTTGACACGCTGCTGCCTATCAAACTGTCCCAAATATAAGGGTGACACGCTGCTGCTCATCAAACTGTCCCAAATTTAAGGTTGACATCCTGCTGCCAAACTGACCGTAAAAAAAATGTAAGGGTGACATGCCGCTTAGCTGAACGTCTGAAACATTATAAGTGACATGTAGCAGAGCTGAGCATGTAAAACATTATGGTTTAGGGCCTGCTGGTGAGCTGACAGGCAAAAAAATTATGGTGCAGGCCCAGCTGGTAAGCTGACCGGCTAAAAAATTAGTGTGCAGGCCCAACTGGTGGACTTCGAGGGAAGCCTAATAAGCAGTTTCATATAATGGAGGAAGAGGAGGAAGAGGACTTAAGGAGGAAGGGGTACATGATAATACAGTGTATTCAATACACCCTAAAAGCCAGATTTAAGGTTCCTCCATGTTAAGCCGCTTTCCTCTGGTGGAGTAGAGAAGTCAGGGGCACCTGTCAGCATTGTCAGTTGACAGGCGGATGCGCTTTTCAGTAATTATGCCCCCAGCGGCACTAAATACCCGCTCAGACAAAACACTGGCGGCAGGGCAGGCCAGCACCTCCAAGGCGTAGAGCGCCAGTTCGTGCCACGTGTCCAGCTTAGACACCCAATAATTATACGGCACAGAGGGATCGCTCGAGGACATTGACACGGTCAGCTACGTACTCCTTTACCATCTTCCAAAACTTTTCCCTCCTTGTCACACTAGGCCGCTCTTCAGGGTGAGGCTGCTGGCGGGGTATCATAAAACTGTCCCAGGCCTTGGAGGGTGTCGCCCTGCCTTTGTTGGAACTGCTGTGTGTTCCCCTCGTGTCTCTCGGGTGGCCAAGGAACTACGTACTCTACCGCCAGCGTTGTCAGATGGAAATTTGTGGAGCAATTTTTATATGCA